>KN825123.1:0-30678 GCA_000827395.1 Paxillus rubicundulus Ve08.2h10 | reverse complement strand
CGGAGTTGGTGTTCCGGTTCCGGAGTTCACTGTATTTTGTCACAGTGGTCCGAGAAGATGGTGAGGATATCATCTGCTAATTGCTTCTTGGTCGCCAGTTTCTTAGGTACTGATCCCCCTGCTGTTTCATCATGACTTTGGCCCTACAATAGAACTAATATAAGCCTCATAGACCATCAACTTGAAACATCAATGACCTACCTCATTCTCACTACCGGTCACCTCCTTTTCGGCAGCAACACTTGAGCTCCCTGTTGCAACTTCAATCACATTGTCACCTTCAGGTGCTAGTACATCAATCTCCTCATCTTCAGGCTTGGAGGCAAGAAATGTGTGATGGGAACATTTCAGTGGGGGTTTGTTGCGTTGCGGCTTTGGTATGTTTTCAACATATCCTTTACTTTCAGCCGCATCTGATGTGCCCTCACTGGCAGTGGACTCTTCACTAGATGCGTGCTGACACTTCTTTCCCTTTTGCTTAGGACTTTGTTTTTTTGTCTTTGGAGGGCATGCACGGGCCTTTGTACGTGGCTGTGCCATCATTGCTGCAGCCTTTTCTGTTGGTCTTTTTGTGCAGTCAGATTTGTGACTTGGAGCCATGGTAGAAAAGATGTTAAGGAGGATTGTTTCCTATTACATTTCTCAATGTTGTTTGTTATATAGCCTTACTGCATCATGGCCTACACGTTCAAGGATAGTACAGCCACACCACCTCCATGAGTCTTGTGAGGCTCACTGAGTCTCAACTGGTCTTTTTGAGAACGTGTTGCAACCGACTGCAACCTCCCCTCCAACCTTTGAGAACCAGTCTTCTTCAGTTTCAGTTCCAGTTGCCCAAAATATCAGAATCTACAAGACCGGTTTGGGTCCGGTTGTGCCCAAAATAGGAAAAAAAACCAGACCAAACCAGACTTTGAAACACTATCCTGCATTCATATGTCATTGTTATTCCAAGTGTCTATGTACATTATTAATATATGTTAGATAACCCATTGGCATGCCCAGGAGGGTACATCATTATGGTAAATGTAGATTAGACTGTGATGAGCTGCATAAAGGCTATGAAACAAGTATCCATTCACTTGGGCAAAATTATATTAGTAATCTAACTATGTGGCGCATGTGCTTGTGTGGGGTTCACACAGTCTCTGTCTGACCTCAGGCTGACCTCAGGAAATTTAGCACTAACGAACATCAGCACGCTCACACGATCGACCCTTGCTCAGACCTGTTTGGGGGGTATATATGTATGTTTGTTTGGTATTGACCTGACGTACACTAGGCATTTGACGGAATTCCTCATATCAGGGCCTCGAGCGTTTTTCGGTGTACCCTGAACCAGCCCTTTTTCCCACATGTCAGGTTTAGGAAAAGCCCGTTTTGGCGTGTACGACCTGTGTCGTCATTCTCAACTCCGTCTCTACTGGCGGAGTTGAGGTCTCAGCCAGGCATACTTAGTAAGATGATGGTTTCAAGGGGTGTCCTCACCCTTTCTGACCTGCTCCCGCTGTCTTACTAGGTATGACTCCTGCAAATCTAAATTTTTCCCTTTCTGACCTGTTCTCGCCTGTCTCAATAGATAGCTATCGTAGTTTTTCAGTCAAGAAGTTTTCACACCCCGAAATGTCATTTTGATGGGTCCGGAGACACACAGGCCCAACTTTGTTGGCTTACTTGTTTGTTTTCTTGCACGCAAGGTCGATTAGCATACTTTAAGATCCTGACCCATATTTTATGACCTCATAAATGATTATATTTTTAACTCACTCAGAATCTTTCACATGATATAATATTTTCTTAGTTATTGTGTTGAGTACTTAAATATGATATTTCTCACCCACTTATAAGGGTATATATAATATAATATTTCACAATTCAATTTGGAAATGTATTCTAAGCCCTGAAAAACATTGAAATTCCTGGTGTGTCAACGTCTGCTGGACGTCTGAGGTTACATTAGCCTGACACCTGGAAAGTTATGTTCATTTGTAATGTTGGTGTGACATCCCAAACATTAGGTCACCAGTAGGTACAACATGACACTTCCTGCACATTTGTTACTAAACATTTGTTGTATGTCACTCAGCCATGCAATAGATAGAGGCATATGTAGATGGGTCTAACTCAGGCACAGGAACAAGTATACTACAGAGCAGAGACCGAACATGGGGTAGGCAGAGTGGCATCAGCAGGTGGTGCTGGCCAAATGTTATCCTCCAGCCGCTGCTGGAGAGGTCGAGAAATAAGGTTATTCGGTGTTTTAATTCGTGGGATAGTGCACGTGATGTATACAGGGGCTCTAACACTACCACTCAGACTTTGCCAAGTCCACCTCGAACTTCTCCAGCAGTGGTGGGAAGGAGCCTGGTCGTAAGCGCGATGGACTGAGAGTCGCGTTGTAATACACCAGGAGGAGGGTGAAGTAGGTGACGAAATTGCAACAATCAACGACTCTTGCTAGCGAGACGAGGCATTAGTCTACGAAACGTTGATATCCTGGGAGATAGGTTGGCCACCTAGCGAGATGGGTGGCATTCCCCTGACACCGCCATCCTCGCTATGTGGGATTGGAAACGACTCTGAGGGTCAGAGACGAATAGGGGGTGTGACGCCCCGATGACGCATCGAGCGTCAGCCATAGAGGCGTTTGTTTTGTAGGACAAACCGAGTAAACGTTAGAGCCCTCCAATAGATACTATATTTAGGTCGTCCATACATTTTTCGTCAAATACCCACCAAGTGAAAAAGCCAATTTGGGCGTGTAGGAAAGTCTCCGCATAATATCAGAACACACGAAACATACCCTTTTGGGCAGCATTGAGAACCAGCATCGACAATGAGCAACGTGACCTCGGACATGACAACTATTGTGATCTGCAAGTAGGGTGGTGGGTAGTCAGGAGAGCTCTTCTATAACGGTATCACAACTCGTTCTATCTCTCCCCTCTCTGACAGCATTCTTTGGCTTAGTGATGCGACGAACCTCCGCCCTCCTTCTCAGCCTCCGCAAGGAAGTTCTTAATGCTGTTCATCCTACCGCGTCAGAAATCCCGTTCTATATCACAACCCACAATACGAGAATTTAGAATGCACTTACAATTCTTCTTCCTCACTAAAAGCCGCACCGAGTGTACGTATGAGTCTTGCATATCCCGTATGTCCGAGGGAAAGAACGCACCTCGATCCAGCCTTAATTGGAACGGCCTCACTGACTCGCTCTGCCAGAGGTTTGTTGGAAGCGCTGGCATCTTTCTTTCCACCCATAGAGGCGAACACGGCGGTGCCAGTCGCGAACAGAGTACCAAGGGTGAGGTACTCGTTCTTTATGGCGCGGCCAAATATGACGCTGTCCACCAATCGATTAGAAAATGAGAGCTAATATGAGCAGGACGTGAAACCCACTAGGACATGATGGAGACGAACGGAGTAGGATGAAGCTTGGCGGTGGAAAGGAAAGAAACTGGTGTTAACCGGAAACTTCCGCGCGACCCCTTTTGGGACTCTACCACATCGACGGCTAAAAATCATCACCTTAGGGCTAACCACCAACGTCGACGACACCACCTGTGATGTCGACGTGCCGATTTGTCTCCAAAATATCCAATGTACATCGTGGAACAGCTTTTGAGCAGCGTTCCCTAGGAGTCCTACAAGACACCTTCTCAATGTCCCTCCGACGCGTCGGTGGTAAATCAGATGGCGGAATCGACCTTGTTGGGTGGTGGTGGCTCCCTTTCTCCAACCCGCCTCTTGGGTTCGATAATAAAACGCATATGTCCAGCTCAAGTGCTCTCCCAGATCCAGATGGGCTCCTGCGAAGGAGGCTACGCGTCCTAGCGCAATGTAAAGCCGAGAAGAAAAAGTTTGGTCCCAATTATGTACGGGAGATGGAGGGCGTTTGGCATATACAGTCTACGTCACTGTTGTCACCGCATTTGCTGTCCTCGTCTTACGAACGTGAGGGCGCGGACGTATATTCCACTGTCGCATTACTTCTCTCCGAGAGTCCCTTCTCACAATCTACTCTCCTCCGCGCATACAAATCTACGGTACCATTCCTCCTCGTCCACCTCCCTCCGACCCTTGTCTCTTCGCCGCCCCTTCCATTGACGTCCGAATCTAGTCCAACCGCTCCAAATCCAGCGGCGATTGGTGCAGTTTGTCCCAACCCAACTCTCACCAACCTCGTGAACCCCCTCGTAATCTGTTGGGAGCGAAATCCATTTTCTTCTTCTGGCGACGTCATGGGGGAGAATGTGTCTATGTGTGCTAGGCCTGGTCTTTGGTGGCAAGGTCATAAATTGCGCAGTTGGACACCTGATCCTGGGATCATGTTGGACGCGCATGACTCGCGCATGACGTGAACATCGGAAGACACTTTGGCTTCCATCCATGGGGCCTCGAAATCCTTCCTATCGATATCTCGCACCAAGGGGATGTCGAAGTGTTTATGTATAATCTATTGACTGTCAAGATGCCAACACCCTGCGACCCTTTCCGTTGCGGGATTTCTTGCGCGGGGAGAGTTGCCGACTGGCTTTAGTCGAGAGGTGGACGAAGAATCCGACACGATTCCTGTTCGTCGAAATTACATGAAGAATGGTCGTCCACTCACTCTTTTGTTTCCACGGATTCAGGGATCATCGTGACGAGTGAAGCCGAGCCATGCTGGGAGCATTGGACGCATGGAGTACCGAGCGTTGTACTGTGGCCTCCGATGATATAATATTTATGTCAACTCGGTCGCTCTGGTCTATCAACGAGATGACGCAGGAGATTTGTACCTTGGTCACACCAGGTTTACACCAAGTGCTTTGAAGGTTGTCATGTAAGACTTGCTATTGTTGACCTGGTAATGCAAATGAATTTGTACTCCTGTTCTGTGTCTCGACACACAAAGCTGCAAAACCTGGGGATAGAAGTCCAGGGTACCCTCATATTTTTTGAAGCAATCCAACAAGGTGAGAAGTTTGCAGACAGTCACAATGTGACATGGTTACTAATGGGTCGCAATCTCACTGGGCCTGGCGGATGTGATTTTCGACAGACTTGTTCCCCTTCTGGGACCAGGAATATCTATGTCTATGTAAATTGTGATATCAAAGCGACATCGCTTGTCACTGATACGTTCCCACAAGTCGCACTCGATGTCGTCATGGCCCTCGATCACCCACAGAGCAAGTCGACGGTGTGATATACCAATTGATTCCGCGGGGTTATACTCCCAACTTCGTTTTGAGGGGGAGCAGTGCGGTTTGTGTCCATCTTGTTGGCAGTACTGTGGGCTCGGATCGAAACGATCCAGGTGAGACATAACCCCTCCTCTCGCCAGCGCTCCGACTCAGATCCGTAACGCTTTGAATCCGAGGAGAGCGACTCAACGACTCCGAGTCCCCTATCGCTGCATCGCTCTATTCAGTTTCTTTCCTCAATGATCGAGGCTTCACATTCAGTTGACTTGCGCGGGGCCTCGAGGGGGATGTCTCACCGACGCAGCCATTCCGGGCGACGTGCGAGCCCGCTCGCCGTATAAAAGGGCGACAAAATCTCAAACATATCCCATCATCAAACTCATCCAATCACCCATCCAATCACCCAAGCTCATCGCACTATACTCGATTCATCACAATGATTCCCACTACCTTCTTCGCAGCTGCCGCTGTCTTGTCTTCTTTCTCGGCCTTCACTGGCGCTGTCGTCGTTCCTCGTGATGGGACCTTTGTGAGCATCTCTCTTTTCCTCTGCATGGCGTCGGGAAGCTGACTTTCTTCACGCAGACTTATTTGACTCCTCAGCCTACGGCGCCCGGTACGGCTGCGCCTGTCTCCAGCACTGCTAGTACCCATTCGACGCACTCTACCCAGTCGACTTATTCATCCACTGCATCCGCGACTTCGATTTACACCACGTCGTCCACTCCGTCTACTACTCAGTCCACCTATTCTACCCAGCCGACTTACACAACTCCGACCACTCCTCAGACAACGCCCATCGCTTATCCGACTACCACGGATCATAGCACCGCCTACCCTCAGCCTCCATCGGGCTCAAACCCTCCTCCATTCCAGTTCAACTGCGACGGGGTTCAGCGATGGCAAGAAAACTTGGCTGTAAGCTCTCTTCGCCATGAGCCCCTTTTTCATACTGACGAATCTGTCACAGTATGTCGCTGGCAACAAGGTCATATTCGATGGCAAATTGTACACAGCCAAGCAGTGGTCGTACAACAATTCTCCCGCGAGCAGCGCGGGTGAGTGGTCTCTAGACAGCGACTGTACACGCCCCATCAGCAACAAGGCCAACTGCTCTGGCGTAGCTGCGTGGCAGAAATCCCAGGCTTACACCAGTGGCAGCAAGGTGATTTACAACGGCCATCTCTGGCTTGCTGTTCAGTGGACCACGAGCAATGTCCCAGGTGATACTTCTGGTACTTGGAAGGACCAGGGAGCTTGCGCTTAATGGGCAAGAACGGACTATAATCTTGGTAGCGATCTAGCGTACATGTAAATGTTTTTCTTTGGTCTCAATGTTATTTTTTTTGCCTTCGAAATATCAATATCTGTTCTCTGCAGTGACCTTTGATATTTCCAAAAGTGCAACGTTCTTTCATTTTGGACTGGAATGTAGATGCTTGTCCTTTGATTTGCCAGCAACTCCTTGAATTGGCACAGGGTGTGCGGGGGCTGTCGCGTACACTGGCTGTGCATGTGTTCTCCCTGGTGTGATCTGGACCTTCATCGGCTGCTGGCAGTAACCCGTAACAGCTAAATTTATGGGTACAAAAGGACTTTGAGAATTTTCTTTGGAAAGGCCTTCACAATACCACAACTTGAGCTAGGTCACTTTCCGAGACTCGTAACCTCCAAGCGCCGTTGCGCTCCGGACCCCACCTCCTTGCGCCCTCCTTATTCTTTATCGCCACCTGTTGTCCTTTGTTGGCCAACCACACCAACAGACTGTCTAATTAAATAGCTTGGATCCCGTGAGTGCTTATCCCCATGCCTTTCTTTCGGTCGACTCTCATCATGCACCACTTCCAGCGACTCAACGGTTATCCAAGGCCCTCCATGATGTCTTCGCAGATGGCTCAGGGATGGCACCCGAACCCACAACTGATGCAACCACAACAGCAGGTCCCTCCTGCTGGGTGGACAGGTAGTTGGCCACCTGGGGGGAACGTCGCATTTCCTCCAGGCTATCCAGGACCCCCTCCGATCCCCACAGGCGCAGGTGAACATCCTCGTTGGAATGCGGGATTCTGGCAGTATAACCCGCATGCCAATATACAGAATGCACAGCAGCCTTGGGCACCGGGTATGGGCTGGTATCCACCCAATTATAACCCTTACAAACGGGTACCTAAACCACCGTCTCCTAGTTATTGGAACACGAAGCTGACTGATAATGGACTGGGACTTGAAGGAATGGTAAAGAGGTGTGTCTCGTGTCCTTGAATTTAAGATTGGACGGGATGATTGATGGTACTTGTGTGGTGTTGTTGGGTTAGGAAGGAACCGTCGGAGGGTACTGGTGAGGAACCACGGACGCCTTGGATATGGAATCCACCAAGTCTGCTAGAAAGTGGGGATCGTGCGACGCCGACTCGAGACTTTAATACTCGCAGAACTGGCTCGCTGGACAGCAGTGCACGCAGCGCATCCACACCAATACGGGATTATGGTCAAAGCAGTAGAGGGCCACCACAGGACGGTTCGAGTACTCAAGCGCACAATCAAACCCCAGAAAGGGGTACACAGGCGAACTACTTTTACAACTCGAGGGGCAGTTCTCGGGAGAATCGCCACCCTACCACCTCGGGACCCACAAGGCACAGGTCCGATCCCAGCGATACACGACCCAGCCATATAGGAACTGGATCTTCTGGGCCGTCCTCTTTAAATCTACGTACGTTAGGGCAAGCTGACTCTTGGCCAAGTAGGGCCCGCTCGCAGCCCCCTGCTGCAATCGATGTACCACCTTTTCCAGCACCAACTCCGACACCGACTACCAACAGCCGTTCCGCTCCATCTTCCCAGGCCATCTTCTCGCAGGACCCCGAATCTTTTACATCCAAGGGAGACCTTCAGCCAACATTTTCTTCAAATATCATTCGAACGCCCACTCACTACCAACATACTCGTCGCGGTATGGATGATGGGTCTCCAGGTTATCACCCTCCTCCGTCGCCTCCAGGTTCTTCGACCCCTTCACGCGGCCCGCCCGCTCCCGAGCCGTTGGCAAGGCAATCATCGTTACCCAACGCAACCTCTCGAGACATATTCTCAAATTTCACCCAAGACCTATCCAACTCCCTGAACCCGACCCCTTCATCGCGAAAGCGGTCATCAGGAGGAGGCGCAGCACTCTCGCGCAGTCGCACAGAGCCAGTCATCGGCCCCAATCTATCCACGATACTCGAATCGTCCTCTATCCTCTCGAGCGGCGAACAACTCCTCGCGCCCATTTGTGATGATCCAAGCTCGGACGGGGAATCTTCGCCTGAGCCCTCTCCTCGTCCCCGGGACAGACGGTCGCCATACCCCAGCAGACACTCACCCGAACCCTCCCCTCGACACCGCGACGCACACCCATCATCATATCCCAACAGACACTCCCCCTCGCGTTCCCCCAACCCCCGAGACCGCCGTCCGTCCCCCTACTCCGGCAGCAGCAGACGCGACAACCCACTCCCACCTCCCCCAGTCGAGAGACCCAACCCCGAAGCCTCGCGCCCGCCCGCCCAAGAGCCCCCGCCGGCGACGTATTCACGTAAGGTGCGGATGGGGCTGTGGAACAGACGCGGTGACCACCTCACGCCGAATTCGTTCGTGGTGTATGCGCCTCACGACCGTGCGTACCCCGAGGAGCTTCGAGAGTACCCGGACGAGAGGGAGGGTTATAAGGACCAGTTTGATTCGTTCGTGCCGTGGCTCAAGGAGCGACCAGAGTTGCCAGCGTCTTTACCGTACCATGGTAGGGCGCCTGCGCAGCCGTATGATAGTGTGAGTCCTTTTGGTATTGGTTATAGGTGACACTCATCGCGTGTTGGTCTAGTTCGTGGTGTACACATATCTGGCTTGACCCGGGTGGCACCGTGATTTATTTGCATCCCACCTATGGGAGATCAATCGATCAGGGGTAGGGAACATAGTTGTGATTGAGAAACATCAGGAAAGAACATTGTATAAGTAACGCATAAATAGAGAGAAGGAAGTATTACAGAGTACTCATACTTTTCACGACAGCCATACATAAGAGATGAGATGCGACGTCAAAGCCCAATACCGCCATGCTTGGCACGCATGTGGTCATAAATACCCGCACCATTTGGGAACGTAGCCAAGCATTGCCAACAGATGTGTGTCTGACAACGAATACATGTCATGTGGTTGCATCCCTCGCTGCGCTCGATCGGCACTTTGCAGCCAGGACAACTCTTCACATCGTGGCTTGACGTCCACTCTTTGAAGAGTCCGTCCTCAGCAACGTCCCGCTCGTCACACGTCAGCCCATCGTGGGATTCAATGTGGCATGATGCACATATGCGAACGAGACACGACGGACACTGTAGGACAGCGTTTGCTGGTGCGGAACGGTAAACTTGCGTGCAATTCGGAGTGGGGCAGTGGTGGAACTCGTCTGGACGGTTGTGCGCGTACGACCAGAAGGAAGCCTCTAGGACCGCATTGAAATCACCCGCCGGCAGAAGCTTCCGAGCCAAGCTCAGAGGGATGTTGCGTGTGCAAGTCGCCTCGTCACCAAGACACCTCAGCGGGAACATCTTGGTGTCCACCGCCGACGTGAGGTATCCAGAGAGACAGGTCCGACACCACTTGTGACCGCACTCTAGCGACATTGGTACAACTGCTTCGTTGAAGCATACAGGACAGATAGCGTCCGATGCGCAGGTTTCATCACCTTGCTGGTTCTGTGCAGTTTGCACGGCTTGACACGCTACACGGAATGCTGACTCGTTCCCCCGGACGACCAGGGTGTGCTTTTGGTATTGAAAGAAACAGTTTTCTGGACCGAGGGTCTCTTGTAAAGTAATAAGAGATGCGCTGAGGAATATACCTAGAAGCTTTCCGGTGAGGGGAATATGCCAGAACTGCTGCGACTTGAGCTCCATGACCTTGCGAATGATATCCTGTCGTGCGCGATGCCTCAAGTTCATGGGTCCCCATAGAGAGATGACCCGTCTGGTGCCCTGGACTTGAATCTGGATGCCGTGGTAGTATCGGTGCAACTGGGCGATGAACGCCAGACCAGCAGGGCCGGTGAAAAAGTCGTCCCAGGCAGGCTTCTTGTCAAGTGTAACAGTTTCGCCATTTAACAGCTGCTCAAACTCGTACTTGAGAGTGCTGAGGAGACGGGCCCGTTCACTTGACAACCTGATAAACACGGGAGAATCGTCGAGGCCGCGCGTGTTCCCCCTCTCGGTGATTGAAACGCTCTGCCCGAATCTGCGCTGCCACGACAAGCGCAACCAGCCTAGATCTTGGCGCATCTTCCTGTAGCTTGAATGGGTCAGAACGTGCGACATGCTGACGACATGGCGACAAGAGAGCATAGTCATGCCTATGGACGAGAATTTTCGGCCGTCCAGGTACTCCTGAGCAGCGTGTGCTTCAGCCGGAGATGTGAATCGAGCCCAGGCCTTGACCATCCCATCTTTAAAAGGAGGAGGGAGAATATCGAAAGTCGTGATGTCACCGCATTCCTCTAACTTGGACCGAATGAACCTCGTTGCCTTGTCAAGCGATGGGTAGTTTGCACGTCCTAACATGATGGACTCTGCGTCACCAAGTTTCCGCAGGTCAGCTTCAGCTGTGTTGGCAGGGAGCGGCTTGAACATGACGCTGTATGCGCCAACAGCGGGGACTCCGTCGTACAAACTGGCGGACACGATAGAATAGTCCATCGGGAACCCGTTAACAGTGTCAATGACGGTCTTTGCTTCTTTCAGTGTAGCATAGCCTGCATAACCAACGCGCTGTGGACACTGCCAGGTAAGATGAACATCCGTGTCTGTTATCACGGTGTTGCCCTTTAAAGAGTTATTGATCGCAAGTTTGGCGCTGACGCTACGTTTCGCGAATTCGGAGCCGTGTAGGCCGGTAACAGCTTTCATCGCTTCGGCCGCGGATACGAATTGCACTTTGACCGTCACTGATTTTGCTGACGACTCAGGAACGTTAAGGGTTTCAACTTGGTATGGAGCGAGTAGCTTCTTCAGTCCGTGGTGGGTGACATTGCCTGGGATGTTCCCCAGATGCACCCATCGGCTTTCAAAGCCTGTCATCACTTCGCGCACCTCAAAACCTTGGTCGAATTTGACTTTGATATGATCCGAGATAGTAGTGGCATACAGCACTTCGGGTCTATGGGATGGCTCGGCATCCCCACTCGACGTGTTATGATTTCGGGGTGCAGAGAAGGACGGACGGGCGGTGGTGGTCGAAGCTGAGGTTTTGGTGGTGTTTGGAGAGCGCTGTGGCGGCGAAGAGCGCTGGGGCGCCTGTGGTGCAGACGGAGTGCGCTGAAACGAGTATGATGAGTCGCTATTTGATTCATCTTCGCATATCTCACCTCCTGGGGTTTCTCACCGTGGAGAAATGGGCAGGGAGAGCGAAAACAGGGGCGACCGTACATCCACTTTCTGCACGTTTCGTCTCTCCTATTGAAGCTCGGCCACGGCTTCCTTGAATCACGAGACCATGAATCATTGGATTCCATCGACTGTAGGTATGTCTGAGTGTCAAAAACGGTATGTGAAGGTTGGTGCACAAGCACTTACGGTAAACGTCGTGTCGCTAGAAACAACGAATGAGCCCCCCAACAAGTCTTCGGATGCCAAAGAGCTTCCGGTAGTTGATGGCGAAGGCGGAACTGGATCTGCCTCTTTTCTGGAGGGGAGCTTCACCAAACTAGGAGATACCTCGGACGGAGGTGGGGACACCACCCGACTGGGAATAGAGGGGGCATTGTGGCGCTCGAAGTCCGAGTTGTCAGTTTCCTGCTTTTGAGGGGTTTTGCTGCCTTGAGGTTTCTACGTATGACGTTAGTTCGTTGGAGATAGGGAGAATAATGCAGACTTGCTTTTGAAGGGGGTTTTCGGGAACCCCTACTACATTTCCTCCGACCCGCTTGTTGGGGAAGGCTCGGTGAGGGAGGTAAGTTGACATTGACCTTCTCGAAAGAGTCGACCAACGAGGATGGATCTGTTGGAGGTCGCGAGAGGACGTCCTGGGTACTAGATACGGCTAGGGATTTCACACACTGTTCCATTGGAATGGATGTTACAGTCTGCATCGAGTAGTTGTTAGCTCTGGAAGTGGGACCACGGTGCGAGATACAGACCCTGCTGTTAGATAGTTGGATAGTTGGAGATCGGCATAGCGGCAGTGTATGGTCCAGAACACAATCCTTCGATGGTATGGATAGGGGAGTAGGCTGAGTGTGTTGTTAGTTACAACCCACAGAGAGGGATAGATGCGTACTCGTGTCGTAGGTTGTGTGTTTGCATTTGGGTTGCAGGGCTGCTTCTGCAGTTCCAGCAAGGAATGTTTCAACTGGGCGTTTAATAAATCATTTTCGGAACAGGTCGAGGTGTCTTTGGGACAGGGAGCGATAAGACCAGAAGGTGGTCTGGCGATTTCGAGTCAGCTTGGTTACCTCCTTAACGCTCGAATGGGCTCACCGCGGTGGTGGGTTGCAAAACCCTTGGGGTTCCGGTCTTGACTGTGGCAGCCTATTTTGAAACCGAGGAGGAGGAACGTACGGGCGATCTACATTGTATGCCTACAGGTATCTGAGACATGTTCTGCACTAATCCATGGAGGGGTCACATACCTGGGTAGGCTTGGATCTCTGGTTCATATTACGGTGATCGCGAGGAACATTCCGTTGTCGTTGTGAATTGTAGCGCTGGTCTGGCTTGCGATGCATCCTGTCGTCCACGAGATTGGAGGGCTGAGGAGGGCAATTAATGTCGACCTTGCACCGTTGTGGAATCGCTGTTTGAGCGATAGAGTCTTTCGATGATGGACATGCAGTTGGGTCTACAGGTCGTAGTATGTTGAATAGGTTGCTATTTAGTGCAGGTGCATGAGTCGTCGATGAGTTATGCGGCGGCATCACTGGGAAAAGAGTTACAGCGGCTGAATGCTGCGATGCGGTATATATGAACTTTGGGGCTTTGGCACCACTCAAATAAACAAACGTCAAGCTATCACTATATCTCTTGTTTGTTGTTCACACCTGCAATTCGAACCCTGGGTTCAACGTTCAAAGACCGTGCAATGTGTATCAAATGATCGATCAGCGACCACCAGCACTCGGCTGCCCCTAAGATTTGGCCCAACATTGGAAGAGGAAGCAACAATAGTGTACATGTATAGTAACCTGGTCCCACAGCGTATGACAGGCATTGCCAAGAGGGCGTTTGGTTTCGTAGAACATTTCCTCAAGAAGCACAGCTAGGATCGTCGAAATGGGTGAAAGGAGTAACATCTGTGAGTGGAAGCGTTGTGGAAGCGCTCATGGAACCTTGAAAGGGTTGGGAAGGCATGGGTACAGGGTTTGGGATGTACAATGTCCAAAGTTGGAGTAGTGCCCAGGAATGTAAGCTTACGGCCACGCAGTGTGCTCGGTAGGTCTACACAATCGTTCGGGTATTCGAGAGTGCCGAGGATTGAACGATCGTCGGGAGGTCTTGGTTCTGGGTTTGATACACTGATCGACGACGATTGGTTTCACGTCCATGCCCACAGCAACGTCCAGGATTTGCCTACATTGCGTTGAATGTGAGAGCGAGGCTTCTTTCGTTTCGCAGGTGACGCGGCATCGGGAAGGTATCCATCGTTTGGCATTGATCAGCACGAAGGCGCTCTGGACAAGAGATTAGTTGATAGCAGGCAGGCGTGGTGTCTGTTACCATGAGTAGTGAGACGGCGAAACGAGTAATATGCCAAAGGACGTTGATGACACCAACAGCGAGGTGTAGCGATTGAGAACTGAGAACGAGATCAAACTGGGACATCCCTAAGCACAGAAAAGATGGCTAAGTGACACACTAGTAGAGTTAGACAATACACACCAGGCCAGAGCTGAAATAATGAAACGAGAGCAGACTTCAACCATGCCGAACTGGGACTCTGCCTCAGACTTTCTGTCAGTGCAGTCGCCGTCCTGTTGATCACCTCTAGTTCAGAGTGCGTCGTCTGGGTGAGGAGATTCAGTGTATCCACAAGATGAGACACTGAGACCATGGCGTCGCTCTGTATAGCTTGTGCAGTCTGGGCCTGCACGAGGGAGCTTTCGAGCAACTCCGAAGTATCCTCTACGACTCCAACAAGCTGCTGCACGGTCTATGCATTGATGAAAGAAAGTTATCAGCTTGTCATCCAGATTAGGGAGAAGCTGTTCGGACGTTTTGCATAGTAGCGAGGCTGCTTTCAAGCGAACCCATTTGACGTTGTATCAGTTCCTGGATATTTGATTAGGTTTAGTCGCCGGTCCATCATTATTGAGAACGAATACGAACCGCCACGTCCAAGTTGCGGAGACTCTCATCTTTGATCAGAGCGAATGCTGTGCTCAGTTCGGACGTGATGGATGAACGGATGGATGGAAGGAGGCCAGCAAGATTGTCAGAATGCTAGAATTCCATTCCATAGTTAGCAACGCGCAAACTCGAAGGAGAGTTCAACACAGACCTCGCGCCCGACGGTTTCAAGCATATCATTAAACTTCGGGTGATAAGTTTGACTCGAAGTTTGAGGAGCATGGGGGTGAGTGGATACCTTTGCTATGGTTTCTGTATGATCGTTGCGATCCCGCTGTCTGATCGCTCTTAGGTCGTTCCCCGTTTCTGCGAACAGCTAGGCAAGGTCAATGCAGACGCTAGAAGATGTCTATTTGCTTGCCGACTGGAGGCCCTTGCTGACAGTCGCAGTCAGTAGATCCGAGGCATCTCTCATCCCACTCGACGTCAAGCGAAGCGCATCCAAAACATCCCGCATATTCTACGCCAGGTCAACGTGGAGCCCATGACCAGAAAAGGATTCTGTCCAGCCGATCAACCCACCTCCGTTGTTTGCTCCCATACTCGCTGAGTCGCCCTTGAGTTTTTCTCTCGTTCTGTTAGAAACCGTACCAGAGTGACTTTCTCGACAGTGATATTTTTGTAGATATCTTTCGCAGTATCTGTGGGCGGTGATTTAGTGAATCCAGGTTCATGTATTGAGATGATAAATTAGGCGTTACCAATGTCAATCCACCGTCTAAATGCGAAGCATAGCTGGGCTGATGGCAACCATCAAATGGAACGATTGGATGGCAATACGGAACATACGCATTTCTCGGAGATAGCCAGAATAGCTCGACCAAAATTGAGCGCTTCGAGATAGGGCCCTATCGAATTGGAGCTATGAAACCTGCTTCCGCGAATGGGATAGACATACGCACTCCACGCATCGGGCCTGAGATTGAGCTGATGTTGATGACGGCTTGTAGCCACCCCTTGCGAAGGCAGCGCACTCCATGGGAGGTGAATAGTGGCGAGCTGTGGCTAATTCACACATAGTGATGGAAATGGCAGCTTGTATGCGGTGAGACTGAGTGGGAAGAATGTGGTACAACAGGGATCGGTGTACCTTGAATGCGTTCTTGTTCATCCATCCGCGATTCTTCGCAGCGGGCTTTCACTAAGGATATGGCATCCTGGAAGCAATCAGGTTTCCTTTGGTAGAACTGGAGGGTGTCTGGGTCCATTTGAGGAAATGCCCATCGACCACAAGAAAGTCGAGTTTGGTACCTTTGCTTTTCAACAGGACATCTATCTCGGCCTGTGGAAGTTCGCCTGAGAATATCCTGCTTCAGCCTGAGGAACCCGGTTTATGTGACGCAATGACGGCTCACTGTCTGCCAGGCTCGAAGGTGTGTCTTGTGAGATTTGCCCACCGCCAGAATGCGGTATCTGATAGGTGGCCCACGACCATGCGAGACAGTGACCAATGTGATGGGATACGAGGAGAAGTAAAGTGTACTTGACCATGGTGGTGTTCTAGATAGAAAGTGTCCTGGCCAGTTACATAATAGCAACTTGAAATGACGCCAATCTGACATTAGGCTTTTGGCACTCGGACGTACCACATTTTCCTTTGTGCTGAAAGACTCGACCACGACTATATTGCAAATGTAGCCGAAATGCCCAAGTCTTTGGTGCTTGACAAGGTTCCCCTCAACTCGAAGAGATCCTTGGTCTTGTTCAACGGACGTGGCTACCTTCATAGGATGTATCCCGAACGTTGCCCATCGATTTCCGCCCCTCTCTGAAGCTGCGCCCGGCTCGATGGTTCGCCCTGGCGTCCTGTTTTCCGTGGCGAGGATTATTTAACTCAAGACCAACTCGCCCCCCGAAACGCGCAAGTTTCTGATGGAGGCTCAGAGGCAGAGCTTATGCCATAACTTGGTTCGTACATCTCTTTCTCCACTCACGCAAGGCTCGTCTCGAGCACTCCCGATCAACTGCTACGGGTGACAGATTTGTTCCGAAACAAAACAAGTTGTGATCCGTGCTATGAGTCACATCATGACCGCAAAACTGATCTGGGCGTTGATTCGAGAAACGGTTACTCTCTGCGGTGCTGACAAATGGCGACACCCATACCCGCATGGTATAGGAGCACTCTGCGGCGGCGCAGCTATGTCGCTAATCACGGGATTGCCCAACGAATTACGTGCACATTGCCGAGCCGATGTCGTGCCATCAGCAGACCAACCTTTTCAATAGCCGAGCACACAGAGCCACGTTGATTAACGTTGGTCAATGTCGGTGGGAACCATGGTTGCTTACACATCTTACTGTTTCATACTACTACGGAGCGTTGATGTTCCCGTATTATAATCGTTCTGTATAGTAGTGTCAATTAGAGTAAGCAATAGACGACCATCCGGTATCTATAAGTCTTGATCATTGAACGTATGCACTGAATCGTGTGTGGTACTGGTTTAGTACAGGCGAATAAGTACCTGCGATTCAAAAATGTCAAGTAATAATGTATGAGAAAAATAAAAGCAGTGGAAACAAAGGGCAACAATCATGAATATGCTGACGCTGTTGGAATGCGACTCGTAAGATTTCTAAGTGTGACTGGCCATGAAGTGTGAAGGCATGAAAGGGACGTCCCAGCAGAAGACTTGGTTACCGACGTTCTTCGCTTTTGACTTTTCTCGAGCTAAGAGCACCAGCGGCCAGTTTCTGCTCCCAGAATAAATGGCCATCCCCTTCAACCCACTCCCCAGTGACAGGGTCCCTTTCAAAGTCGCCATCCCGATATCCGTAGCGCTGTTGAAGCAGACGCAGGAGTGGATTACGCAACCCAGGATCCATGCGCACGGTCTCTCCAGGATGGTAACTTCCGACTCCATGGCGTGACAGGCTCTCCTCGAAGAGAGCTTCGTCGTAGCTGCATCCGCAGTTAAGGAAGCCGGGTGGAGCCATGCGAGGGGGATACGCCCGGCGTTCACGTCGCGAATCATGCCATGAGCAAAGCGCATTCCCAGCACGGTTAAGAGAACAGAACAGGCGCGTGCGCGCGTCGATGCGCGCTTTCCAGGACATTTGGGTAGGTGTATTCGGGGTATTTTGAGGGGGAGGGAGGGCGATCATGGAATTATCAGAGCGGCCAAGAGATTTTTCAGCCGCACCACCTCTAGCTAGTTCGCTCTCGAGCTCCTTTATGCGCATGCGGCTGTGTTCGTTGACAAGCTCGAGCTCTTTTACCTTCTTCCGAAGGAGTTTGATTTCCTCATCCGTTGCGTCCTGAGACAGCCGAACGCGGGGTTGGTCAGACATCTGGGATGTTGGTCGATCGACCATGGAACCCGGATGGGGGCTACGGGCCGGTTGGAAGGGCATGTGGTTCGCGAAGGTGGGGGCGAAGGATGTCGGTCTGGACGAAGCCCCTGGATGGCTAGAGTAAGGTGCTGCGTTGGAACCTTGAACCAAAGGAGTTGCGTATGCAAAGCTAGGTTGCGAGACCGAGGGCTGCCGTTGGCGGGGCTCCGTTGCACGACCTTGTGAGAAAGGGCGGGTGTCCGCGTACATATCACTTTGTCCAGGGGTCCAGGAGATTTGGCTGGCCGGTGAGAATGAAGACCTCGTTTCAGACGGAAATAAGGAAAGATTCCGCAGCTGGGGTGGAATATCCATTGTACCCACAGCGCCAGATAAACTCGAGGTCGTGCCCATACTTGAGGTGGACGATGATGGTCTGACATCCATCATTGGCTAATGATACAGGTTGGTCAGAAGAAACTACAGACTGCGGATCAAATGGGCTCACTGGAGTATAACCACTTGCAAGAGTATAGGATGGAGACTGCATAACGCGTCGCCCATCTATTTCCCTAGGATCTGGGTGTTGGGCATAGGACATTCTTCCAGGGACTCCTCTGCCAGCAGAGAAGGGAGAAATTGGTTGCTGACGATCTGACATGTGGCGCTGTGAAGACGAGTCTCACGTGTCAACGGAGAGTAACTAGAAGGTCTTCCCGAAAAGAAACTTGTGGATAATCGACGCCGACGCGTGACAAACGAAGCAGACGCTGCTCTGTGGGTTCTGTGCAACAGTGGGGGCAGATCCCGGTATGGAGACTCGATCTGGATGTGTGAGGGCAGCTGGCTTCGGGATTCTACTTCAGGCCTATTTAATGAGAGCGTATCATCCATTGTCTGGGCAGTGTCGATCGCACGACGTGGATGGAATGAATTGCGACTAAGAGCGTGCAGGGTAAAACTCACTGTGAGTCAAGCAACGGACAGAGCCACAAGAAAAGTCACAATGGTAAGCAGGTACCGACGGCATATTGGAGGGGTCTGTGATGATGAACGTGGTGAAGATCAGTATGATTCAACTGTTGCGAAGGGATATTGATCACAACGATAGACTCACAGCATGGGACGACACGTTGAAGGCTGTCCACTGGACGACTCTGGGGGAAATTTGAGGGACACTATTTCTAAGGATCAAACTTTTCCTGATGCGACAGTACCGAGAGCGCACAGCCCATGTTGGTGAAACGAGCTATAGTCCTGGAGGCTATTGGGACTCCGAGATCTAAGCATGGGTATAGGCATCAGGTGCCTTGTCGGCCTGCTTACAGTCAGTGCAGCGGTCAATTGCCTGTGTAGCAGAATATTAGCCCATTGGCATGGCAGTAGCACTATGTTATGCTTCAAATTCCAGGTAGAGGTTACATAACCACCAATGTTAATTCCAAGGCTGATCGCATGCTTGTTACCCAAGAAAACGACCGGTCCGAAAGCGATGCATATGACATGTCATATGGTGTATGTAATGCTAGCGTGCATGAGCAGAGGTTCAACTACGCGGTACTGCAGTGTAGCTGCATCGTGGCATAAGCGTTGCAGTTGCGAATGTTCAACGCGATCTCACATAACGACGGAAGATCAAGGGGTTGACTCCGCGACTCGTTCTCTCGTGGACGTCCACACAAGTATACATAGAAGTGAACACTCCCCAACGACCTCAAAGAACACGCGCGAGTGAATGGATTCCTTGTCCTCATCCAGTATTGCCGTACGAGCGGACATCTTGCCAACGTTTTCCAATGGGCAAGGGGCTGCGCCAATGTGTGATATCCTGTGATTGGTCTCTCAATTGAAATGGAGGACGAACCTATTTTCATGTGGCATCTCAATCTCGCCGGTTTTTAGGTCAATCATGGCGTATGTGGTGATCTCGACAACTGGTTGGTTAGGACATCTGGTTCCAAAGAAACTTAGAACAAGTCCGGTCGTGAATACACTTTAGGACCAACACTCTGAAAATACGAGGCACAGGGAAGCAATGGGGGCGAATTTCTCCACTCGGAAGCTTCTCAGGTTCGCATGAGTATTGAACTGGATGATAACCGCGACCGTGGTGTGTATGACAATCGGACCCCTGAGGCAAAAAGCTACACACCTATCTCCAACAGCTTACACTTTGCGTACTGCTGTGGGATCGCGGTCTTCTCAGAGTGGTTGCGGGGAACTGAAGACATGACTATCGTTGGAGGTATTTTGGTGTTGTGTTAAATACTAACAGCAGGACCTTAAATGTCTTGAGGACCGCAGCAGAAATCGGCATGCGAAGGTTTCACTTTTTGGCCCACCAAATAAAATTGTCGGAGATTTTATTTTTAAATTGAAACCCTAATCCTAATGAAAGCGTCGTCATTCCAAGCGATTGGAATGAATTCTTTTATTACATGATTTAGTAGATTGTGAACGATATTTGTGAGAGATTGCCTATTTGGGGCAGGATTACTACCCATCATTTAAGCCACAGTGACAATATTTTATAATTAGCACTCATTGCAATGGAAAGAACAAAATCTCCGACACAACTTTCTCAAGGTACTTATATGGACGTTTCGCACGATCTCAGGAGCCATGTGCCACGTGTCTTTGCAGATAAAAAATCAGAACGACATCGGTTCTCATCTCAGCCCACTTGTTTCCCTCCATCATCTCCCCAAGAACACTACCCTCTAAAATGGTCTACAAAGTTTCCGGTAAGCATCGTACTCAAATCAGCTCAAGAAGTCGTTCATCTCGGCGTAATCACCTAGATATCTCGCTTGCTGCGTTCGGTCGCAAGGAAATTGAGATCGCTGAGGTATCTCGACAACATCGACAATATCTTTCGTCATTAACCGTCCTTTGCGTGTTGTCTAGCATGAAATGCCAGGTCTCATGTTCATGAGGTCAAAGGTAACCCTTTGAGATTTTCGTTATCGATGACCTTGAGTCGCTTATGAGAGTTCCAGTATGGCGCTTCCAAGCCACTGGTTGGTGCCCGCATCGCTGGCTGCCTTCACATGTATGTCCAATTTTTCTCAGCAACACTCGAAATCTAATGACCCAAAGGACGGTTCAAACCGCTGTCTTGATCGAGACTTTGACTGCCCTCGGGGCCGAAGTTACGTGGTCGTCATGTGTAAGTGTGGTTCTTGATTACGATAGGAATTCGCTCCTGATCTTCTCTTCAGAACATCTTCTCTACTCAGGATCATGCTGCTGCTGCGTGAGTGCCACACAGACGAGTCATATTTCACATCATCTCAACCCCCTTCAGTATCGCTGCGACTGGTGTTCCCGTGTTCGCTTGGAAGGGCGAAACCGAGGACGAATACCAGTGGTGCATCAAGCAAACCGTTAATGGTTTCTCTGGCGGCCAGGCTCTGAACATGATCTTGGACGACGGTGGTGACCTCACGACCCTTGTCCACGAACAGTACCCTCAATACCTGAAGGGTAAGCGCCCTTGCAATGGATATGATGATTAGATCTGATAATTTGTTTAGATATCCGAGGTCTCTCCGAGGAGACCACGACCGGTGTCCACCACCTCTACAAGGCCTTCCGTGAAGGCAAACTCAAGGTCCCTGCCATTAACGTCAACGACTCTGTCACCAAATCCAAATTCGACAACTATTACGGATGCCGCGAATCTCTTGTAGATGGTATCAAGCGTGCCACTGACGTTATGCTTGCTGGCAAGGTTGCTGTTGTTGCTGGCTTTGGTGATGTCGGCAAAGGCGTAAGTCAATGTGAATGAAATCAGGGTGCCATCCATATTCATTGGTCCAACAGTGTGCTGAGTCCCTGCGCTCATACGGTGCCCGTGTCTTGGTCACAGAAATCGACCCCATCAATGCTCTCCAGGCTGCTATGGCTGGCTATGAAGTCACTACCATGGAGGATGCTGCACCTCGTTCTAATGTTTTTGTTACCACCACTGGTAACCGTGATATCATCACCGCCAAGCACTTCACCGTCATGCCCGAGGATGCTATTGTTTGCAAGTAAGTGTTTTGCCTTGCTGGCATTTGCTGGCTTGCTGATGGTATTCCAGCATCGGCCACTTTGATGTTGAAATCGATGTCGCTTGGCTCAAGGCTAATGCAAAGGCTGCTGTCAACATCAAGCCCCAAGTCGACCGCTTCACTATGGCATCGGGTCGCCATATCATCCTGCTGGCCGAAGGTCGTCTCGTCAACTTGGGGTAAGTGATTTCAGAACACATGAACATCGAGTACTCACGGCATGTTGTTAAGTTGCGCCACTGGTCACCCTTCTTTTGTCATGTCGTGCTCGTTCACCAACCAGGTCTTGGCTCAGATTGCCTTGTGGACCACGCCTGAGAAGTTCCCTCTCGGTGTCCACATGCTGCCCAAGGAACTCGACGAGGAGGTTGCCCGTGCCCACCTCGCCCAACTCAATGTCAAGCTGACTGAGTTGTCGCCCTCGCAATCCGCGTATCTCGATATCCCCGTCCAGGGTCCATACAAGGCCACGCACTACAGGTAGGACCTATCCCCGACTCCGTTCGTCGGCATCACTAATTTGGGTTCCTAGGTACTAAATGCATGAATATTTGCATGATGGCCTCAACGTGCCCTCGCTAATATAAGAGGAACGGGATCTTCAACGTCCTTTTGGGTTTGGATGTTATGTATTGAAGAGTCTCAACGCTCTTTGTGAGGCAGACGAAAAGGCTGGCTCCCTCGCGAAACCACCGTTGCGTACCTTCACTCGCGTTGTGTCCCTTGTTCATCAGGGATGGCTGGTCCTGATCGAGTTGCAGTTATGGGCCTCAACGCCCCCGCATCAGTATTAGTTTGGCAGTATCTATATAGTTACTAATGCATTCAAGTTGCTCGATGAGATGTGCGCAAAGAACGTTTTCCATCGGTAACAGCGTAATTTGCTGCTCACTCGACTGCATCAAGATTTGGACCTTTCGTCCCACCTTCTGAGCCCAGGGGCCTAACCGTGCTACTGATTCAAAGTTTGTCTGAGCGCATGGATACCTATAATTAATTCGTAGCCACGGCTCCTGGGCCTGAGCTCTGAGGATACCCCGACGGTCGTTCTTGCCAAGAGACTAGTTTGACCATGGATTGCCAGCGAGGCCGTTGGTCCGATTATGATTGACCCAGCTTATCTCCATGGCACCATGTGTCTATGATCATACGTCTGCAGTTCACCAATCCTGTAGAAAACCTGTTTGATTTTGGTATAGCTCAGGGACCTGCCTTTTTCGTCAGTGGGTCTACCAATCACAACTCCGCATTGCACGGCCAAAGAGTCGTCAAGCGCCAACGTAAAGGGACGCTGTCTCCAATGTAGCAACTCGTGTCAGAACGTGAGAGTTGGTGAGACTTGTTTGTTTCTCATTTGCAGAGACCTTCTGAGCCTCTGTGATACGAGTCGATGTCGAATGTATCGCTACTCTCACCGATTGATCCGGCATCGTTGTCTGAGGCGGAGCAGGAGAAGTCTGCACCATGGATTGTACGCAAGCTAGTGGGAGTGAGTCCATGTCCATCGATAATTTATCTGGCCATATGGCTCTAGCTTAGTGCACATTCATTCAAATAGTCGATGCCAGGGAGAATTGTCATGTCTTCCTACGAGTCCCTTCGGGCTACTGGAACGAACGTCATCTGTCTCTCGCCAGTTCAGTTCAATTTCTGCTAGTGGTCTTTGGTATGACAAGAAATATTGACTAGTGCTATGTGTCGGTTTCACGATAGTGGGGTGACTCTTCGCCTCTCCTCCTTCCATGCATCCGCTTCAGGGATTTAGCGATGCACGGTGTGGTGATGGCTACTGTGCGTTTCACATACATTGTTGCTTTTCGCACGGCCTGATGACCATGATGCTAAGGGAGGCATCGCAGCCATCGCAGCTCCGGTTATGGGGCCAGTATCTGATGTAATTGTATCGAGTATTGGGGACAGCATCCTCGTGGAAATGGGGATGCACACCGGATTCGAGCTTACGACAAAGGCTGCGGATGATTTGATCGGGGATGGAGCGATCAAAAAGATTGTTCCGTTACACTCAACGAGGTTGGAAACGACGGGTGTGAAAACGATGACTGTTACATTGAAGTATAAGCACACAATCGAGGATGCATCACTTGGATTCTTCAGGAGCAGCTTGCACAAGTAAGTATGGGTACTAGGGAGATTCGGGTTGGGAGGCTGATTCGCTCCAGGGACACCTCACTCTTTTCTGTGGTCAAGGACTATTTCTCGGTTGCAAAAGGATGGTTCTCCCCTTATCTCTTTGCGAGCGGTCGGAGACCCGTTATTCCGCGGTCGATGAAGCCAGACGTGATATTCTGCCACGGACCATTCTTAGCAGGTTAGCTGCACCTGTGAATTGATTTATGGAGATGGGTGATTGATGTGATATAAAGGAGACTACAGGATCGGTGAGACCCTGTTGGCAGAGTCTGCATTGATCATCACACTTTGTGCACCCTCACCACCTCCCGCAACTGGCTCGGAACGTGAAGCTCCCAAACTGCCAACCCACCATAGTTTCCTATCTGTCTCTGACGTGCCCAAGCTCAATCATTTTACAAGGTCACGCACGCCATCTCCAGAGCCCGTTCTGGCTCCCGTTCCTCAGCCACCAGCTCCTCGGCGGCTGTTAATCACGGTTCTCGGTATGAAGCCGCATCGGACGTTTTGGGCAACGAGTGCGCGGCCGAGCGAAAGTGTCATTCAATACCAGCTTCTAAATGGGTGCCCGGCCGTTGTCTTACCCGCGAAGCTTGGGGCGCCTTTGGTGGCCTGGGACACGTATACACTGGACGATCTATGGAAGATTCGTGTTCCTCAGGAAGTGGAGCAAGAGTCTTCGGGTAGTGAATTTAATGGGGCGGTTCATGTACTGTTCGAGTACACGGATCTCTGTGTTGACTGGGCTAGGGTCACGTTGCAGGGTACGAACGTGACGGAAGACGGGAAGAGGGTCGAGGTCAAGAACGCGCTGGCACTTGTTGTTGCAAGTGCGGTGAGGAGTGGGTCTAGCAAGGAAGTTAGGAAGGAGGTTGATCCAGAGAGATGTGGGATAGCCATGTGGCGTATACCCTGAAACGGAGACGGCATCATCTAGTCAGCCGCCTTAATCATCCGATTCAACATTCACCCAGCCGTCGATACATGTATCCTTGACAGAAGGAGTTCTTGGTTGCCTTTGCAGTGTCAAAGCACGGACGCTCAGCATGTGGTCATGTGTGGAAGGAGATCGGCCAAGTCGAAGGAGTTTCTCCTTCAAATTCATGCTAGCTGGCAACTACGAATGTTGATGATTTGTTTTACATAAAGAATGAGGAGAGCACGGTTCGACGAACTCAATCTGGAAACTACGAGATGCGCTCCTTATCGCCTGTGGAGGTGACTACCAATGTATTGATACCATTCGTTCTGTCGTTTGTTGGAACTTGGAACTATGAAGTGCATGTCGCTGTGGTTTGACGGAATTTTCGTAAGAGTGAGAACCCTGCAACGGTGCAGCCAAGGTGCAGCCGCTGCAGCGTGGTGCAACATTGTTCGGTCCCAGGGTGGATTGAAGTTGTATTGGAAGCCTGGGATAGCTGGGATGCAACGGCGATGACTGAATTGAGTCAAACTCCTGGCAACATTCAGGGATTGTCCGGCGTCACCCGGTTCCGTTCTCGGCAAAGGCCGTAGTGGGGTGTATGTCAAGTCCAGACCGAATGTCCATGTCACAGTGCAGCCCAGCTCAGGCTGTCTCGTCCTCCTCCTCGTTCCATCCTCTGCCACCATCCGAATAACCTCCATAGATACCTCCAAGTACTGTGAAGCGTTCAAACAGTATCCACCGATCTTCATTCGTTGACACTCTACACCTCAGGCGCAATCCCAGGCGCAGTTACTTCTCATCCCACAGTCAGCCAGGACCGAGACCACTCAGCAAATGGTTTCTTCGGTTCCTGCTCCTTTGCGAAATCCAGCCGAAACCTACGCCGAGCGCGCGAAGAAAGCTCAATCTAGCTATCTGCCTTCTACACGGAGTGTAGAATCCCAAGCTACTGCCTCTCGATCGAGCTCCTCTGCAGCCCCATCAACTTCGCGCTCTTTCACATCCATTTCAGCATTCCCTCCACCGACCGGTGCCTTCTCTCTCGGGCCTCGACTGTGCGCGCCATCTTCCTCTGGACGTACGGTGGACGCGAGATCCGTAGACACAGCTAGTGAAGCTGCTGTTCTGGGCAATGACTCGAGGACAGGTACACAGGCATCACCCACCACATCAACGACTTTAAAGGGGCCTCCTGTCGTCAACATATGGGCTGAACGCATGAAGGAGAAAAAGGCTCAGGCTCAACTCCACGGAGGAGAAAAGCGGCAACAGTCTAACACCATGCTTACTTTTCCATCAGGACCTTCTCAGTCTGTCTCTTCACAGAAGGCCTCCAGTCTGGCCTCTTCGCAAGCTGGCACCAAATCGGATGTCCACCGTACGTCACGGGCGCCTGTTCCAACGCCCACTAACTCGGTCGCGACCCCCAAACTTGCATCATCGGACCAGCACGACGACCATGATCCTTTCGTCGTGCGCGTACCGCCTCATCTGTTTCGACAATCCTCGTCGGATACCAATTCATTACCTGTCGTTCCTGCGGTCGACCTGAATGGTTGGTCGGAAGTCAGTAAATCCGCTATAGGAATGCAAAGGTCCAGAGACAATAGCCACAGTGCAGCTAGTACATCTGACCCAAAAGGCAGTGCAGGTGACCATTCTTCCCATCACTCGGCTGTGTCGTCCACAAAGAGTGCGTTATCCACAATCTTCAGTTCGAATGTCAACGCTCGGATGGCATCGTCTGCTTTTTTTGTTTTTTTGTTTTGCAAAGTTCTCAGCTAGGTACTGACGCGTACATTGCGTATTTCTCCAATTTGCACATAACAGACAACAACACATCTTCCCGAATTCACAGCTATTCGCGATCCGGTTCAGCACAGTTACGGAGGGTACACAGTAGGAACCACGTAGAAACCCATTCTCAACCACCACGTTCCGGTTCTCAATCACAAATACAGAGTCGCTCCGGGAGCTCGGCGTCGAGTCCTCGTTTGCAAATGCGTGGTCGCAAGTTACCTGACGAAGACGCGGTGGTTGCAGAACCGCGATATGAACACCAGCGAAGATCTTCGTATCATTATGCAAGTCCAGGAACCAGTGATCAATCGGGCTACCAGTCGGGCCCTTACCCAAACGGTCCTGTAGCTCCTGTGTCAGAGTCACCATATTATCGACGAGCTCCAGGTCCACCACTGCTGGACATGGCGCGCCCTCCACCCCGTCACGCGCAAAATTTCATCCCAGCTTACGCCCTCCTTCCACAATACCCCGCAGGTCACATTCCAGGACACACGTCTCCCCACCTCGCTACCGGCCATCATTCTGGGCCAAGCACTCCGCCATATCCCCATTATCCCCCCTATCCTCCTTATATATTTAGTCATCCGTCAATACTATGGGGCGACATTCTGCCTCCTGCACAGCCCAATCCTGATTTTCAAGATCACCCTGACATATCTCACAATCACATCAACTCATCGGCGCCTCAAATGGGATTTGATACACAGGCACCAGTGTCTCCTGTCATTTCGACGGAACCCTGCCCTCCAAACGCGCAAGCGACAGAGTTGGAGAATGGACATCCGCTCCCGGGCAATGCTTCACCGCAACTAGGGCAGGCTAAACCCTCCAGAGTTGTATTCGGCACGTTTAACGTCATGGAGTCTGGAGATGAGTCGAGCAGCCTTCTTCTGGCCGGAGATGATGGTGAACACCGACGAGAACGGACAGATGACGTCGAACATGCCATAGAGCAATTTACCGCTTTCTCAATTGGCGTTGGTCCTGACGAATCTGGGCCCATGCGACACGTGAGTCGCAAAGCATCAGTCAGGTCCTTGTCGAAGCCCCAGATTTCTCCTCCAACGGCACAAGCTGCGAACGGATCGGCGTTGGTGCAGAATTCGAATTCTTCTGATGTCACTGTCCAATCGAACCATGAATTGAATTCTGTGCTTCCACGACAGGCAGAGGGCAGTAGTATGATGAAACCCGTCAAGTGGAAGTTTGGGACTACCCTCTGTGACGGTCTTGACGACGAACGACGGCCTCCATCATCGTCGCCACCTCCATCACACTCTGACCCACAAAATCATTTCAGCGACATCAGCGTCGAATCATACAGCTTGTCACTGGCAAGAGATCCCACAGAGAAGCAGGTATCGGATCAGCCTGTCACACTCGACTTCCTGGGTTTGGCAAGTGCCAATAATGATCCAGCAGTTGCGGCGTCCCCGGACGTATCGCTGACTGATCACTCGATGGAGAAGTCTGAGGATGGATCGATCTCCAGCGACGTCTGGGTAGTTAAGGACTACGGTTACGGCTTTGGGGATATGAGTGGGTGTGGGAACGCGCCGGACGTCGTTCAGTGGGAGATGAAGGAGAGGGAGAAGGCACGCATCAAAGAAAACTACAGAGAGCGGGAGATGATTCTAGAGCAGTGCCAGAGAGATAGAGAGAGGGGATGGGTACATCCTGGAAGGCAGCTGGCATGGCGACATGAGAATGGGGTAGAAGACGAAAGAGTGTTGTTGGAACAGCATGTAGACGCCCCTCGGGGCCATATGCGACCTCGGCGCGGCTCATACCCGGGTTCTTATGTTGGGCATGAGCGGGGTGGACATGCTGGTAGGAGAGGTCGGGGGTTTGGCGGGGGTTATCATGGTGGTCGTCATTCAGGTGGACGTGGAGGTTCACATCACCGACCAGCATCGTTGCCTTATACCTCTTCGCCATTCGAAATCATTTCGCCCTCTGTTGATATCCCAAATGGCTATGGTCATCCCTTGCAAGTACCATCATACACGCCACCAGAACATGATCCGTATCAGGTGGTGCCTCCGCCTCCAGTTCCCGCAGTACCCGTACCGCCACCTACATTCCCATACCCGATGGATGCTACACGGACCTATCTCCTTGGACAGCTGGAGTACTATCTGAGCTCTCAGAACTTGGCTCAAGACTTCTTCCTGAGGCAGAGGGTGAGTTGTGGATCCTACTCGGGGTCACGCACCGACTGACATTGAGCAGATGGACAACAAGGGGTGGATCCCAATCATATTACTCGCATCATTCAAACGCATCCAACAGTTAACTACCGACATAGATCTCGTTCGAGACGTTCTCGGTATGTCAAGCGTGGTCGAGGTCAGGGATGACTGGGTGCGCATGGCCGGGCGACATTGGGAACTGTTTGTTCTCCCGAATGCCCCAAAGAGCGTGGTAGATCCTGGAGAACCCCCCGCAGTCCACCTGGTCACTCAGGGGCCGACTCAGGTCGTCTCTCAGGGGCATAGTGAGACTGAGGCTGAAGGGGATCCGGAGGACTGTGACGGGGAAGATGATGACGATGAGGATATCGTGTTTGTCATCGGAGAAGAAGCAGAGGGTTCTTGGATGCCGGAGCCCAAGTAGCCCAGCAAGTTCTGCAGATACTGGTACCTTCGGGACCTGTGGCTTTCAACCGTCAGATGGAGCGATGGATAATTTGCAGTTCTCAATCCAGTATGTATATACCCCAAGCACACGCCTTTCTCCCACCACCACTTATCGACCATGTCGTGCTACAGCTACATTCAAATGGTCATGCATGTTTTTGATACTAACTCACATACGCCATCCACGAACACTCCATCCACTCCCATACTATCTGTCTAGTTTTTATCTTGTTATTCCATGCACTCGTCTCTAAATCAGCTATATCTCTCTGTTATCACCACACATAGTGTTATGGGAAATCGGAATCATGGAGGTTTATTTAATGTCACCACCCCAGACTCGCCCTGTGAAGAATGAGTACACCAATATGGTTTCCGAACGCCAGTGGGAATAGGGAGCCCCCGAAGTTGATCACTCCGTGGTAGCAGGTCATGGCAAGGGTCGTGACTGGTGACCGCCAGGGGTTTCGACATTTTCACGTCGTTTACTAGATAGTTCCACGGCTTTGTGTGTACCCAGCGTTCGTGTTTCGACTCTGGCGCACTCAATTCAAGTCGCGATGGACTTAATATTTGGACATCAGCTGGTGGGAGCGTTAAAAGTAGGGCCGTATATTTACTTTGACAAAAAGTCGCACAGGAATGGCATCCATAGTGCTCGAGGGTGATTTTAGGCACTTTATAACACATACCTGGACCATACATCAACCGTACAATACAAGGGTGTTTGTTCGGATGGAAAACATGGCTAGAAACCTGAAAATAATTTCTCCGAGGGCCTTTGATCATAAGGATAAGCTACAAAATGAGAGAGGAGGATATGTGTGACATAGGAGTAACTCTGTTCGAAATAGGAAAGCCTGAATTCAGTCCCCGTCATCACTAGCTTCGCTACATACCCAAATTGGCTTTTCACTTGGTGGGTATTTGACGAAAAATGTATGGACAACCTAAATATACTATCTATTGCATGGCTGAGTGACATTAGGCTCCTTCCCACCACTGCTTCGAGTGTTGAGGGCGACTTGCTAGGGAGGGGATGATGGACTTAATGATATTTGAGTGGTAGTACTATTTTAAGAATACTAAGTCACATGATCCCACTACAAATTCAAACCCAGCATAACCTTAAACACCCTCACTCTCTGCAGCGGCTGGAGTATAACATTTGTAAACAGCGTCAGCCACAGTGGCTGACGCTGCGGACTACAGTGTACCACCACTCCTTGACACACCACTGCTCCATGACACAGCTGC
>KN825122.1:0-30680 GCA_000827395.1 Paxillus rubicundulus Ve08.2h10 | reverse complement strand
GGCTGAGGTGAGTTTACTTTATACCTATTTACTACTCCTAGCTAATCCCTAGTAGTCTGGGCAATCACTGCCCTATTATAGGTGAATATAGTTGTTCTTTGCCCCTCTTTGGCAGCAGCTGAGTCTGGGCAATCACTGCCCTATTATAGTTTTTGTCACATGGTGGACAACAACCAGAACCTACAGCAGAAACTCCTGAACCTCCAGAGCTTCCTCCGGAAGGTCTGGAATTCCCAGGAGCCTTTACAGTGTCCACTGAATCCCTTGAGGACTTCATCTTTGCAGGTGCAGCCAACTCTGAGTCTGATGCATCCCTCCTGGGGACAATCCAGGAAGCCTATGCAGGACCTGATGCAGATCACTGGAAGTCCGCCATTGAGGAAGAGCTCCTAAACCTCAACTCCAATCATGTGTACAAGACCGTCCCCATTCTGGAAGGTGTCACTCCGATAACCTCCAAGCCAGTCTTCCGCATCAAGCACGACCACACCGGAAATGTCGAGCGCTACAAAGCCCACATTGTCGCGCGGGGCTTCACTCAGAAGGAAGGAATTGACTACCAGGAAGTATTTGCCCCTGTGGCAAACCTCAACTCCATCCGGACCCTTATCACCCTCGCCGCCAAACATGACTTGGAGCTCGACCAAATGGATGTCTCCACTGCCTACCTCAATGGAGAACTGGAGGAAGACCTCTACCTGCTTCCTCTGGACAGAGTCCCTATCCAGCCCGGGTACTGCTGGAAACTCTTGTGTTCCCTCTATGGACTTAAGCAAGCCAGACAGACTTGGAACAAGGCGCTAGATGAGAAGCTCAGAGAACTTGGATTCGCTCACCTTGATGCAGAGACATGCCTCTATGTCTTCCAGAAGGATGGGCAAGTTTGTTTTCTGGTTGTTTATGTGGACGACCTACTCCTAGCAGCTTCCTCCAGACAGTTCATGAACTCCATCAAAGCCAAACTCTCAGTGGCCTTCAAAATGTGTGACCTTGGAGAAGTCAAGTACATCCTCGGGATTGAGATCAACCAGGACTGCAAACTCCGGACCATCTCCTTGTCACAGCGCCAGTATTCCCAGACCATCCTAGAGCATCGGAATGACCACCTGCAAACCTGTCTGGACTCCAATGGCGCACAACTCCCAGCTCCCTGCCACAGATACGGAGAATGATCAGATCCTCCCGGAGATGGTCATCGAAGGCCAGAAAGTCTCCTATCTGACAGTCATCGGCTCCTTAATGTATCTCATGCTCGGAACACACCCAGACATCGCATACACAGTCAGAACACTCGGCCAGTTCAGCGCCGCACCAAAGCAAATGCACTGGGAAGTGGCAAAACACGTATTCCGGTACATCCAAGCCACCAAGGACATGGAACTCTGCTTTGACAGCTCTGAGGTGTCTATGGACATGGACTTTCAGGGGTAATCCAATGCAGGTTGGTCTCAGGACCTGGACAACTCCCACTCCACTTCCAGATTCCTTTTCCTCAGCAATCACGGAGCCATCTCCTGGTCCAGCAAACAGCAGAGCATGGTTGCGCTCTCCACCATGGAGTCAGAGTACATTGGACTTAGTCTCACTGGACAACATCTTGCATGGCTTCAGAGCTTCTTTGAAGAAATTGGACATCGACAAAAAGGGCCCACCATCCTCCACTACAACAATCAAACCACCATCATCCTAAGCTGTGATCCTCAATTCCAAGCGTGGACTAAGCACATCCAGCAGAAGTACCACTTCATCCGAGACAACCTCATCAGAAAAGGAGAAGCCGTCATCCGCTACATTCCCACAGATGACATGGTAGCGGACATCCTCACGAAGCCTCTCATTTGAGAGCAGCACTGGAAATTTGTTCGAGGTATGGGACTACAAATGTGCTTGAGTGGGAGTGACAAAATACAGTGAACTCCGGAACCGGAACACCAACTCCACATTTCTGGAATGTCAGAGTTCCTACCTCTGCTCTGCCACCAGGCGGATCCGCTTGGACTTTCAGCGCCCGCTTGGAATCCATGTGGAATTCACGCGGACTCTCATTACATCTCATCATTCTTCACTTGTCATCACTCCTGAGCCTCCAGGGACACTCCATCACTTTCCTACATTGCTTAATTCCATTCCCCCCTTGTTCCTGTTCCTATTCCCTTTATTATTATTAGTGAGCGCTTCTCCACCCACTCCACTACATATATATACTTACTTTTTACTTTGTATTCCTCAGTCGTTCTTTGCCCCTCTTTGGCAGTGGCTGAGGTGAGTTTCCTTTATACCTATTTACTACTCCTAGCTAATCCCTAGTAGTCTGGGCAATCACTGCCCTATTATAGTTTTTGTCAGGTAGGAGTCTCTACCATGGGAACCCATTAGTCATTGAGCAGGAAGGGGCCTTTTGGAACACCCACTGGCATTTGTGTGTTGCCTTGCACTCCCCATGGTAGTCCATACTATTGGAGTGGCAAACAGCGAGAGTTGGAATCCCAAACTTAGTATATAGTACCCATCCCACAGTTCACCTTCCCTCAGTCAGTTACACTATAACGACTGAGGGTAAGCACATCCATTATGTATCAAACATTACATGAGGTTAATGCTCTCACAGTTGACACTCTCTAGGTACATAATAAATAGTCAGTTATGCTATAATGACCGAGGTTGACACTCTCTAGATCTAACACATACTACTGTGGGACCCTCTTACATCATCCGAGATTGGATTCACTAAGGACCCAGATTGCCTATGCATTACAAGGTAAGATAGGATGCATCCACAACCTTCCAACCTCAGGGTACTGTGACACAATGTGACACTCAACTTAGCATCCCGGTGGCAACACAAAAATTCTAAATTTGGAACGAGGAACCGGGGCCTCTCAACACTTGCACCAGCAGGCCAAAGGACCGACAGAATACCTGCTAGTACTCCTGAGATCTCAGATACAATGGTAGATAGACTACAATAAATTGGCATGGTCTAAATCTTCCATGAGGCTATCAGGCAATACTCTATGCCCTCAATACTTCTTTGAGGCCCAAGCAGCTTGTTTCCCTGTCAATCCTTTTGAGTATGCATCTATAAACCAACGTGAACGAATTGCGAATCTATACAGGGTGATGTGAGAAGGTATGGATGTGCTAATGAATGGTTTAACTCACCAGTGCATTGTTATCAAAGGCACTGAATCCAGCGCAGCAAGAACATTGATTTCAAGATCAGCTTCCTTTGATGACATGGGAAATTGGCGATAAAGATGTTTTGCATACCCCCAACACTGCTCAATAAAATTAAGTTCACAGTGGAACTTAGGCAGGAAGAGGATCTGATATCCCCAAGTTTTTCAATGTGTCTCCAGTAGCAACTCAACCATCACGAAATCGGGCTGTGTGTACAAGATCCTGCAGCAGCAGCAATGGGTGGCATCCTTCATAAACTTGAAGTCCTTACATTGTGCCTTCAGGTTGATAGCATCCTCAAAACCACACTCCTCGAGTATAACTGCCATCCCCTTGAACACACCAGCACGTCTATGATTCAGAGGGGAATAGAGTGGCTGTGCTTTCCCATCAAATGTCCCATCCGCCATTGGAACTTTGATCTTGCAGATTCTCCCATTAGCTGTGTAAACAGGTTTTCCGTTTTCTCCAGTTGTGTTCACCTCGACACCCCAGTTGTTTCCTTCCTTGGGTGTATGTTTAGGCATCTTGTGTGCCGACAGGGCTGTATCAGCACGTTTCAGGTGAGTTGTGGCATTATCAAAGACAAGAATGTGATTATTGCCACCGTAATATTCATCCAAGATGTCCATGGTGCTGGTTGCATGCTTGCAGATGTCATTATTCATGAAATAACCATCACAGCCCTTCCCGCATCTAAACAACATCCTCGCTTCCTTTCTCCCATCTGGAGATCTGAGCCAACCATAGTTGGCTGACACGAAGTCTGCAACCATCAATGATGCACCCTCACCCTTTGTCCGCAGGACCGCTGTTTCCCCCTTGAAGACCCACCGCACTACTCTGTGATCATTTGCATAGAAAGTTGATTCGTCATGAAACCAGATAACTGTGTGGTGCTCAGGTGGTTGCAGCCCCAGCAACTCGCTGTTATCGCCAAGCCACTTCTGTGTGCGGTGTTCAAGTGCCTGCCAGGCAGGAATAAATGTCATTTGGTGATAATAGACGACATCGTCACGTTCGTGCCCATCAACGTATTGACTGGATGGTTTCTTCGTCCACCAATAACCCAACTTCTTCATCCATCTTTTCACAGTTGCAAGGTGAGGGACTTTTTTTATTTGCAAATGTTGTTGAATACCAGGTTGTTTAATGTAGTCACTGATGTCCTGTGATTGGACATATTTTCCAAGCCCTTGAAGGTGGAGGGCAATGTCTGCAGCTACGTTGTCATCATCAATGTGTGATGTTGAGGACTTCCCAGCTTCCGAGTGAGGTAACACTTTGCAATTGTTGATGAACGCTTTTGTCCACTTCTGCAGGTTTTTTGCATGATACTGCGTGGATTGCTGTGCGTGCGCAGCTTTCAGGGATGCAGATGACCAGCAGGACTTGTCAGTGCTCCTAGAGCCAGGTGTGTGGTCATCTGTATAGATCTGTAGAAAGGATTGCATCCATTCAAGCCTCATCCAGAGAGTGAGTGGCAACCATGGATCCTTGTAGCCTCTCCCAGTCTCTCATGGTGGCTTGAAAACAAGATTGAGGTCACGTAGAGCACAACACGCTGACTCAACAGCTGGTGGCTTGTGAGCTTCCCATCTGTGGTGTTGTGAATTCAAGGGTCCACTCTCCTGGTGAGTAGCAATGGCTTCTTCATCAAGTTCCAATGAGTTGGACTCGTGTCCACTCTCACTTCTGTTGTCTGCACTATCCATTTCCTCTGGTCCCTCGTCCCCATTGCTCTCTGCTGAGTCATCCTTGCTCCCACATCCTGACCCATAACTCTCAGAATCAGAGTCCCCTTTGAGTGCCTCTCCCATTCTGTAGACTCCTGATTCCTGTATGAACTCGCATTTGTGCTCACCGTGCCTGTTCCCTGGCACCTCCTGGGCCACAACACTCTCTGGAGATGTTCCAGACAGCTGAATCTCAACTTGGCTTCCAAGCCTCCGAGTCTCTTCAGTTTCCAAGCTGGCCACATCTGCATCCTCTGCTGCTGGGAGTGATACACAGAACCCCTGGTATGCACTGCACATCTCGAGGATATGGTCTTGCTGCCAGAAATTAATACTCTGAGGTGCAGTATCCTCGGGACAAGAGATGGGAGTGCACTTCAAGTTGGAGTTGTTCAGAGGCACTGGCATGAAGAGCAGTGATTTGCATGACTGGGAGGTGGGCTGCAGGTGAGTTCTCTTTCTCGCCAATATTGTCAGTTGATTCATCATCCACCTTCCTTCTTTTGAGATTGGCAGTCCTCGAATGCACATATTGCTTTCTTTGGGGCATGGTGATGTAAAGTGGAAGGTGACCACATTTGGATGTACTCGCCGGAGGATTCTTTTGGTGTAGTATAACTCAAATTAATACACTACTTTCTTCACTCGTACAAGACACAAAATCTAAGGTCGTCATAATTTCATATCAGTCCATCCTAAGATCTTCATGTTACCAGATTAATAATCCTTCATCCTCAGAATAACTAGTGTAATTCTTTAAGTCACGACTGTTTGGCACGTGATGTTGGGTGGTTGTGGACGCGCCCTATCTTACTATGCATGATGATGTAATTCATTATTTCTTCACATTGATTAGATGTGACCATGGAATCAGTGACAGTGACATCCATCTGTGACACTGCTTACAAGTGATTTTCCTTCCCTTGGTGACGTCGGGTCATATTTCAGCACTACTCAGCGCTCAATAGTGTTACCACCAGTGGTCCACCACGGCGAGTCCGCAACAGCATCGGTTGGCATTGCATTTAATTGGCAGTGTAACACTTCCGCCCCAACAATCATCTTACGGTAAGACGCTGCCGTTGAACGATGTCAACGGGACCAGAGCCAAACGCTGACCTCGTCGCCGTGGCATGTGTCGTCGAGGCCTCTCTTCCTCTTGCTTCTGAATGGTCACGCATTCTCATTGAGTATATCATTCCACTCCTCAAGCGCTTGAATGAGCTACACCCTACCCACCAGGTGATCGATGTATAATGCTCGGTAAAAACATCTAGCTGAGATCCCCGCAGTTCCGACTAGCGTTCGTGACATATGGTGCTGCCGACACACGACCGTCACCTCTGCTCTCCAAGAGGTTTTTTACAAACCTCCCGCAAGTCATGAAGGAACTTCGAGAAGACCCCTCAAAACTCGGTATTGGGCAAATAAACTCGGGCGGTGTCCGAGGACTGTCTGCGCTGGAGGGCCTAGTAGCCGCTATTGAGGTATCTGTCCCCTTTCCCCTCATCTCTCGCCCTCGCATTATGTGGTACACAGCTATTCGATATCTTGATGACTTCCACGAATTTCGCCGTCAGTCATACACAAACACAAACGCCACAGAAAGACAACCGGTCACTTGTATCTCATCTCCTCCACATAGCAGCGTCGCCACCAGACAGTGCTCAGAGGCCTCAATGTAACAATCTACAGAACTTAGACTCGATCACTTGGGAATCTATCCCCACGGAACTTAAGAAGGTGGGCGATGCCTTGTGTACTACTATGCATTACGCTGGACAAGAGCCCGACAGAGAAAGATTAATCTGAGTTTGATTAGCCTAAGAGAGATCGCCAAGTTCCAGGATCTCCAGTCATCAGTTCGTCGCCATTCCCTCCTTCTCAGCTCAATTACGAGCCCTGTGCTTGCAGGTAGCAGGCTTTGGAGCTCAGTCGCCATGGTTCAACGTACGTGCTCCACACGTCCTCGCGCTCGCTGGGTTCCCCGCGGTACAAAAAACGAAAGATCACGTGTCGACAACTCAAAGCCACAACCTCTCACCCAATCAAGATATGAAGCGGCAGAAGGTCACCGCTGATCCTGTCTCCAAAGTGTCGTCTGGATCACCTGCTCTCTCTGCCGCACGCACACCCCCTAACCAACGTCCTCAACAGCCACTCCCCTCACAACCGTCAAAGCATACCACGCCTGCTCAGCCTGCCATTTCCGTCAAGCATCCAGCTTTGACTCGACCCACCCAGCTTACAGCAGGTACATCGGTACCTGCATCTGTCCCCTCCGCTCCAGCGCCAGCTTCTGGACCTCGGCCCTCAGCCCCGGTCCTACAAGCTCTCGACCCTGAGGTTCTGGATCAGGTGGTAGCCCCGACAGGGCACAAATTTGGACAGCTGATGGAACGTTTGGCAGGATTGGACAAAGAAATTGCAGCTACAGAAACACAAATGTCCAACGCACAACGCACGGGCCAGATGACGTTCTTAGCTGGGTTCCAGCAAGAGAGGGCGAAAAAAGCTCACCTCAAAGAGCAGATCAAGATGTTACTCAAACAACACTATCGAAAGGTATTGCAAGCAAAAGAATCTCTAAACACACAGGCCGGAACAGCTGGTCCAGATCATTCCAGTGTATCAGCTGTGGGAATTTCGTTGACCCAGAATCAGGCTCCATCCAACGCACTCGACCCTTCGAGCGAACATCCAGCGAGTTCTGTGGTCGAGGAGCATAGATCTCAGATTCCTGACTCACAAATTCTGGCGCAGTTTTGGCAGTCCCGCGGTGGGACTATGTCCGCCCCCAGTGGAAACAACCTTCCTGCAGGTCCTAGCCAAGCACAACCTCATCCTTCTGTGACGCCCGAGGTAGCTGCCCAGATGCAGAAGCCGATTGATCAGGAGGGGTTCAGGCCCCAGAGCTTTGGATCATCTTCACAGGCGCCGATGTCGATTTCTCAGGACACGACTATTAACCCGAATGCGGTGAACCACCCGCACGTGCCAGCCCTCAACTCAACTACCTGGCATGGAACTCTCACTTGGAGCTTTCCTCAGCAGAACGGTCCCGGTCAAGCGACGAAGGAAGTGCAAATTCAAGTGGTGGGGATAGTGGCCCAGCCTACGCCAAGCGACATGTAGGTCTTCGTCTCTGACTCCCTTTCGATATCATCTTAATGATCCGCAGTCGCACGGACACCTGGCCCAAGAACTTGGCTCTCGTTACCTGTAAAGAACCCTTGAAAGAAAACACAGATCTCCCAACCTGGCTCAAGCGACATCAAAGTCGAACCCGCGTAGTCCAGTTCAGACCTAGTCCTCGTGCTCCTGAGGGTCCTATAAACGAGCAGATGTTCCATTCGCTCAACAAGCTTATGGCAGAGCGCCGTCTCGTGCGTGTTTTTCCTCTCCTGGTTTACTTTGATCTATTCACCTGGGCATCACCAGTACGCTTATGCAGGATGGCAGCTACCTTCTGGGAAGTTTTCGTATAATATCCTCATATTTTCAATGGGTTCCACCTTAGCGGGGGCAATTTTCCCTGATGGCCTCCCGGATCTTCCAGGAAACGGAAATATACCAGAGCCCCATGAACGTACTGGTGAAGCACCGAAACTTCCTCTACCGAGTGGATTAAATATCCCTCCGATGGTAATGACACGTTTGCAAGGCCTGGATCCAGCGCAGCAGAAACAGGTCCTTGTACACTTTGCTCGAGCACAGCAGGAGCAGCGGCTCAAACACCGGCAGCAGCAGCAACAGCAAGCTCACATGACCCTAGGTCAGGATTTGGGTGCCCTCGGGATTCCCATGCCCGCTATCCAGTACAACACAGCAGCTGCGAACATATCGGAGGGCTCATTCGTAGGTCTGCGATATTTCAGCTGTCGTCATGTACTAATATTGTATCAAGGGTAACGCTACTGGCACACCACAAAGGCCCATGAGCGGCGGAGTATATGGCACAGGCACTAGTGGGGGCAGTGGGACAGTGAACTATGAAATGCTGCAATCATTCATGCACCGTAATGCAGATGGGTCTTCTTCTGAAGGATTGAACCCAAGCTAATCGCCAGGGCTTCAATTGAAACATCGACCTGTCGCTCATGCTCTGATACCTCGTTTTTTGGGTCCTCAGCCCGGTTGAGCTTACTGATCGACCTATGCTGGTATCACTCGTTTGTATGTTAGACTCGAAAGATATGCCGTTTGTACTACAAATATCGCTATTTGATGAATACTTCGTTGGTGTGAAACTTGAAGGTTACGTATGGGGTGTGGTGAAATTGCTATCGGTCCCCTGAATTTTTTGGTGGTCCGCCAAGTTGGCCTGCGCCTCATATACGGTTATGACGGGATCGCTTCTTCGCTATGCACAGTCTCACCAGGGTGGCCCACCCAGGAAGTGACCCACGTACCTCAGTCCAATGGCCAAGGAATCCAACGTAGTAAACTCTCGTTACATCTGCTCCTCGGTTGCATGAGATGAACAAGGTCACAGATGACAGGTTGCTGAATTTCGCCGTCCTATTAGACATCGTCATTGTCTCGCGATTCAATTAAAGGTGGAATATACTTGACGGCGTATTCACCAACGTCTCGTCCCTCAGCGACTTCAAACTCCTGTGTTGGGGGCTTATCATAAACGTCGTTAAAATCTAAACTTGACTCGTTTGCAAACTTGGACACGAAAATTGGGGTGACCGTCGCAGGAATAATATTATGAGGGTGGAGAACTTTTCTACGACGTGACTTACACACCAAAGATATTTTTCCCGGTGTCTGGTCGCCTGGACCTGCCTTCAATAGGAGCGAACGCAATTTGACAGAGCCGGTGAATGGCACACGAATGATTCTCGATAAGGAAGCAACATTGAGCAGCGTTGCGAAATTTGGATTTACGGAGTCTCACAGTTGTTCGTCTGCATCAGATTCCAAATACTGGATAAGTGGTCCATGAGGTGATGGAAAGGATCCTTCCTGTTGAGCTAGCGTACCACGTCTTCGTTCGTGCGCTCATGCCACGGCTTAATGACGCTGGAACCTAATTCAATCGCATTTAACGCGATGACATTGGGGCGATCGATGTAAGGGAAAAGGTTGTCGGTAGAGCCAACGCCCGCGTTGTGATCATGACTTTCATGATCACAACCTTCGCTGTGGTGATGTTGATGATTATGAGGCATGTTGTCGCGCAGACAGTCTTGAAGAATTTCTCCTTAGTCTGAGACACGAACACAAATAAAACGAACCATGTTTGTTTGTCAAACAAACAATCACCTCCTTGAGTTGTTTTCTACCACCACGACCTCGCATCTTTTGAATTCAGATTAGAGTCGACATTGCATCTTGTGAGTGTTTAAGATACCTCCCTCTCCCTTAATCGCATGTGATGCTACTCATGTAATTTGCGTTCGATTCACTGGCCTTGTACCAAAAGGTGTGCTTGCCGGCACACCTGAGGTTCGTGAACTGAGACAACTTCGTTTTCCTGATTCTCCTACAACTGAAACTCTCTTGGCCCTGATAGCTGACCTACCTTGCTTTTTTAGTGATCATCTGTTAGTGCTAAATAGTGGTGGAATTTTGCATTGTAAGGCATTCGTTTGTGTGGCTTAGCGTCACAGCAACAATACCCATGTTGATCATCATCATCATTACCATCATAGCCCTGTGCACTGAGCGAGTTTCAAATTGTGTCAATGTGTGATACCCCTCAAACGTCTGGGATTGTCACGTCCTCCATGGTTGAACCTTCCGACTTTAAAGTCTACAGACCTCCTGAGACATCTAGAGGCCCTCCATGTGCGTCTGCATATAACTGCGATCCCTTGCACTCACTTAGGCGGATATGAAGTAGGAGAACTGCCCGACTCTTACTTCGCTCCTACACCAGCTGACCTAAAGGCAGCACAAGGTGCTTTAACAGCACGCACACAAGCACTGGTAAATGCCCCTCTACAATTACGCGCCACAAGGGAAGCTTTGGAGAAAGCGAAGAGAGACAGGTGGCCAAATGTCTGTTGTCTTTCTTCTTGCACAACCTGGCAAACTTGACCTTGTCACAGACAACAATTCGCATCAGGTTCAGCGATCAGACACAGTTAGAGAAGATTTTTTTGTCCTCTGACAAGATTCGCTCCGTCTACGCTTTCGTTCGGTCATCACTTCGCGACGATGTGAAGCCAACCAAATTTGTGTTGTGTTTGTAGGACCATCCTTCCATGAAAATACATTTGATGACATTCCCTCCTTTCAGATCAGGCTCCTCCCAAACGCGACCTCAAAGTTTCCGATCCCAAGGTCAAGGACTTGACGTTGGCCGAGCTACAATTGGCACCTTCGTCTGTGCTCTTGCTGAGATTCGAGGATGAAACCCTCAACAGTTTGTTCCATGACTATGAAGAAAAGGGGAAATGATGCTGATTGAAACCAGGGAGTGATGCTCCTGCGCCTTTGTCGTCAACCGTTGCTGCACAGGCTACCGAATTACCCAAGCCTCTCACGTTCACCTCCGAGGAATCAGTGATGGCTGCGAAGCCTGAGAGCGCGAGATCCTCAGGGATCAAGAAGATACCCAAGTGGTTCAAACCTGGTTTGAGTAAGTAGTTATGACCTACCTTTACTGTGGATCATTCAAGAACACGATCCAGAGAAGTGAACGCATGTAAGAGTATTTGCGGTGTCCGAATCAGAAATATGTATGTTGAAATCTGTACTGTGCATTGACATCTTATCACTACTTGAACGGCTCTGAAATTTGAATTATATCATGTTTTAGTACACCGGAAATTGTGGATCTACATCTTGCGACCATGCTTTCAATCCTCCAATCACATCCTTCACATCGAGTGATGGATCAGACTCCCGAAGTGCCTTAGCTGCTAGTTGAGAATCATTTCCGAGACGGCAGACCACAAATATCTTCGGTGCGTGACTCGATGGTAACCACGAAGCAGGATCTGCGAGCAGCTGCGGTAGTGGGATGCCTGTGAAGTTTCGTGAGCAATGCATACGCCAGAAATTCTATTGATTTTACTCTGTGAGCCTGGTAAATGACAAATTCCAAATTCTATCTTCGGCCGGACGTCGAGTAGCATGCACTGCTCTTGCAGTTTCAGTATCTTCTGCAACTCCTGCAATGACTGAGAGTCATTCTTATAGAATGGGGTCGACACGTACTTGAACAGTTATGCGATCACCACGTTGTCCTGCGGCTAAACCCCTTGTATACCAGTCCGGGCGTGGTCCCCCGCAGAACCCGACATAATCGACTTCCTGTACGGCACCAATCCTCTGTCCTTCTCCACATGCAGCACACGTCGGTTTTCTTTCCCGTAGTTTGATGGTACGGAATGGTGGCATCGAAATGGCAGAGAATAATAGAAGGGAAGCTTTACCATCTGCATCGACTCGTTCGTTTCAACGAATGGGATTTTGTTTGTTTTTTACCACGTACCGTGCAAGTTGGTGAGGATCTTGATGGTTTCTAGCGCTTGCATGGTACCAATGATACCAGTGACAGCGCCCAGGATACCTGTCTCTTCGCAAGTCCCCGATGTTTCCGCGGCTGGCGGTTTGGGAAATATGCAGCGATAGCAAGGTCCCGATTCCCCGAGGTTGTAGATGCAGAGTTGGCCTTCGTATTTCTGAGCAGCACCGCTGACCAAAGGTCTTGAGAGTCGAACGGCTGTGTCAGACAGCAGATACCTAGTTGGAACATTGTCTGTACAATCTAGAATTATATCATAGCTCTGTAGCAGCGATACCGCGTTTGATGAATGTATTGCTTCAGTCATGGGCTCGACCCGAATCCTTGAGTTTATCCTGCGACACATTAGACATTAGAAGAAGACAGAAAACGTTCGCCACTCACTTCTCAATGGCTGCTGAAGCTGAGAGTGCTTTGTACATACCGAGAGTTTGCTCATTATGGAGGACTTGTCTCTGGATGTTGGAAAGCTCAACTCTGTCATGGTCGATGATGCCGATTCGACCTATCCTCAACGATGATTATTATCTAACATGAACGGGGAGGCACAATGATTACCGACACCGGCAGCAGCAAGGTACTGTAATGCTGGGCATCCAAGACCGCCCGCGCCAACTACGGCTACTGAGGCGCGCTGTAATTTGAGTTGACCTGCAGAAACGCTTGAATACCTGGGAAATGGAAGAACTATGGTCGGAACCTTCAAGGCCGAAGTTGTCAAGGATCATCTGCCTGCCATAGCGAGGGTACTCGTCAATATGTGACAGTCTAGGCCAGAGTGCGTCGTCCATGCAAATCGAGTCTTCCACTCGAAGGGCTGACAACTGTGCAACTGTGCAGCCTGTGTTGAGCTGTTGGCAAGACTGAGTATTAATTGTAACAGCTCCCGAGCTCCTACGAACCCAGTGCTGGTGTCACAGAGACGTTTTCGTCTTCGACATCTCAAAGTCGACACTGGCAGCATGGCTGCAACAGCGACTCGCAACGACGCACAGAATACCATCAATCCTGCGTTATCCGCAGCAGCCCACGTGCCCAACGATGGTTTACCCGTGATGCATCAAGGTTTGCACGTAGTATTTCAAGTTAACCTTGAAAACTGACATGGTGATTTACCTTGACAGGACGCCTGCCACCTATTCTACCGTGGCCAGATATCGGACGTATTGCCAAATGGTCCGTCTCGTCCTATAAGTTTGGTTTTGGTGCCGAGTGTCTGAGGGACGGTGACCCAGATACCTTCTGGCAGTCAGTACTTTCTTTCCTAGCAATCTAACAATGTTGGTATAACTCAAAGCGTCAAACCAGCTCCGATGGTCCTCAGCCTCACTTTGTTACCATAGAATTCCCCCGCAAAGTGGCAATTCAAGTCGGTCTGGTTTCTTCCTGCCCAAGCACTTTTTTGACAGGGCGCTTAGAAGATCAGTATTTACCTCAGCTGGCTTCAAGATGACTCCTACACTCCATCTAATTTAGCAATTCGTGCGGGGACTGGGCCGAGTGATCTTCAAGACGTTCGAGTGGCTGCCCTCGAGAAACCAGATGGTTGGATCACCTTCGACGTATCATCAGAACCTGATGAAGATGGGACTACGCAGTAAGATTCATTGGGTTTTAACAGATCACTCCGCGTTGACTCAGGTCGCCAGCAAGCCAGTGCATGCGTACGTACTCCAAATCATCGTTGTGGCAAACCACATGAGTGGCAAAGACACTCATATCCGTGGACTGAGAATACTCGGTCCTATCGAGTGCGTGACCTTCCCCTATCAAGTATGTCAGAGCGTGACGAGACTGTAGGGACCACATCGCAGATGATGATCCGTTTCCATTCACCTCTCCTGCATTCAAGATGTATGAAACAATTCGATAGTATCAGCGTCAATCCCGCACCCCATATTACCCCTGTATTCTATATGAAGTTTTAAGGTTGTATAGCTATGCGTCATCCACGACCGTGTCCGCGTGGACAACAACAATAAATCAATTGGACAAATATCTACTAGCGGCGAATCATGGGAACAGAGCGACCTCCTATGTATTGTTCTGGTACGGTGCAGCGTGCTGGAACCCCGAGTACTGCCCTGTGGTCTGACTGTTGGCTGTTCGCACTTGGGAGTATTGCATGTGGGCGACATCATTGCTGGCGTGGCCAACATAGTATGGTTCGATACCGTGCGTGTAAAGTGTAGGAGCTCCGTTCGTAGCATAGGAGTTGCTAGTGCGAGGGTACGAAGAAGAAGGCTGCCATTGTTCACGGGTAGGAGCAGGGGGTGCATGGGCCAAAGAGTGTGATTGACAGTAAACAATCAGTGAAGGGATCGTGAGAACATCGATGGTAGACTTACTTGCAAGGGAGAATGTGGAATCACTCCAGTGCCTGGCACCAGATGAGGCGGTATGGAATGGGAGTACCGGGTTTGCTGTGGCTGAGTGCCATCCTCGACTGAATACGTTGGCCGCGAGGTCGAGAAACCTCCTTGTTGGGGCTGATAATGCGCAAATGTGACACCTCCCGGGCGCGACTGTGAAAGGTATGATTGTGAAGAGAGCAACGGGGCAGATGTCCGCACGTCAGACTGAGGTTCGTACGGGTATCGTCCACTGGGCAATGTGTCTGGATAGTAGTCATTGTTGGGGTGAACCCTAGGATAGCTTTCTGGCTGACCGTAATAGGACTGAGTGCCAGACACAATACCTCTCGTATTATTCACTCCCGCTGGAAGGAGGCCAGCGGAACTGCTAGACGAAGAGCCCCTGGACTTTCTGAGGCGACATTGTTGACAGATAAAGTCTTCAGCATCCCAATTGCGCTTGGGGCGGTTAACCATTGCATCCTGCTTGTCATGGCATATGATATGTTGCCATTTGGCACACGTACCACAGCACATGATCGGAACACCATCGTCCTGCGAAAGCTTGGCATAAGCGTTGAGAGGTGGGCCAATAGACATTACCTGGTTGAAGCCCCTCCGTCCACAGATTTCACAATCGAGCTCCCAGTTCTCAGCAGGCGTACGGGACCCGCTACCTGCGCCATTTACCGGAGCGACACTCGGAGTCAGAGGATTTGTGCCCCATCCAAGAGGTTGCTGTGCAGTGGAACTCGAAGCTTGGCCAACTATATCGATGCTAGCCTCCATCCTGTCGTTTGTCGTCAGGGCCAAGATTGATGAGGACATGCAAAGAACGTACTCTGAGTTCGCTTCGCGTGTTGCAGCCACTCGCTGCTCTCGAAGTTCACGCTCCTTTCTACGTTGCTCCCGTGCGTTCTCCCTCTTCAACTGCTCAGCTTGTTCTTTTTGCTGGCGAGCCTCCAGTCTTCGCGTTCGGCTCATCTTCTCCTCCTCTTCCACACGCCTTCTCATTTCTGCACGTTCCTCCTTTTTCTCAATCTCCTTGATAGCAATGCGGGATGAGCGTTTGCGGTGCACAACAGCTTCCTCCATGCGTCTCTTTTTCTCAAATCCCTGAGAGAAGGTCAGAAAATGGATTTTGTACTTGATCAGATCAAGTTGTACCTTGAGTTCAGCTGTTATGATGGGTACGATGTTCTGTGACAATGCTTTATGTAGTGCCTTTTCAGCATAGTGAGTTGCTTTTTCGAAGAGCTGTCCAATGCTTTCCCACTCTTCCAGAGTGACACATATCTGTCGACTGTCGGTATGAGCGATGGCTTATCACGCTGGAGGTAAACTGACCGTTTCCCACTCCACGAAGTCTTCGGGAAGCGAGGGTGGCAAATCCTCGTCTATGTCTTGATCAGCAGCTTTGGATCGCTCGTCCTGTTGGTCACCTGGATCTATCTCAGAATGATCTTCCATGAATCTGGCATCTTCTACGTCTCTGTGCCCTGATTGAGATTGTGCCTCCTCCCTCACTAGGTTCGTCTTGTTGTATACATTCGCTTCCCCTTCTGCTTCCTCTTGCCCATCATCGCTGAGCTCAGTGAGGTCACTGATTGAATCGCCATCACTCTCCAAGCCTGTTTTCGATTTCTTTTGACTAGCTGGTGGGGAGGAATTGGGTTGCGATTCCCTGCCCTTGTCCCTATCCGGGTCGTCTGTGGCTAACCACTCTTCAGGTAACTCTTGCCACTCGTCCTCTTCAACAGCCGTGCCTCGTAGTCTCGCGCTGACGCGTATCCCCGTCGGTCTCCTAAGAGTCTGAGAGGCTGCGCCTCTGGTTCGAGAGAAAATCGCCATTTGGCGCTGGAACTCTGCGAGATCTTTGGCCTGCGCGCCGAGTTTCTGGTTAGCGCGGGTCTTTGCAGCACGACCTCTGGAACCAGGAGATAGTTGGGGATGTGATTTCCGGGGAGAGGGACATCTCGTGGGGCTTGGACTGCTTTGTTCTGAATGGATTCTTTGGCGTTTGACTGCTTGGGGCTGCGCCTTCTTTCCTGCGTTTCTTGTGTTGCCGCCACCTTCAGGCTTACGCTTACGCTTTAGTTTTATGCTAGAATATTCCCGCTGAATCCAAAGTCGGTCACCTGGCCATAATCTTGTTCAGCATTCCTAAGGTCTTTTGAGCCAAACGATGTTATGACATACCACCGATAAGCCAATATGCATTTCTCTTAGCATCATAACCAATAGGTTCGATACGCTGTATGCGAAAGGTAACAACTGGTCAAGGACAGAAATCGACCCTCGCGTCCCCACGCACCCACGTCGCTTGTTCATCTTCACTTTTCATTTGTTGACGGAGCCTGTGCGGATGCTGGAACTGCCACTCTACCAAGGTGTGCAGTGACTCGAGCTTTGTGAGCATTGGAAGATCCAGCCAATTAATCTGTTTCTCTGGCTCTTGAAATGTGTCGGGCATAACCTCCTGATCTTCAACTTTTGTACCGAGTTTATGCTGTGCATCCTCGGCCAACTCTTGGACATCAGCGGGCGTGCCATCAAGAGAGAGTACTCCAGCGCAACGGCCTTCTGGTGCTTGGTCGTTGATGTCCTTCCCTTCATCGAGTAACGCTTCTGAGGGAAGATGGGAATGAACAGGCGGGGCAGTGGACGCTCGGGACGAGTCCGCAATATAAGGCTGAGCTTGCGACATGGGCCCGATGGGGTTAGCTTCTGGGTCCCTCCTCGAGTACTGACGTCGCAAGACGTTCTGCCAGTTGTCGGCCCTAGTCATCGAACGCCAGTCGGCGTAAGGCGGGGGGTTTGACGCGATGGGTGAACGCTCACGTTATTTTTCTGTCCTGGGTCACGGTTATGAGCAGGCGTTGCATGATACGTGACAGCACTCGGTTTGTCGAGTGTGTCAAGTCGTTCTCGACATCCTTTAAGAAATTAGATCAGCTACATGAAATCTCGAATATCTGGCACGAGACTTGTACTCACGATGAGAGTAACGTCGTTCATGGCAAAGAGAGCATTGAACGTGAAGAAGAACTGACAGAAGGCAGCCCATTTCCAATGTCGTCGGAGCTGGCGGATATTGGAGTCGTGAGGGGTCTCTAGTGCCTGAGGGACAACGGAAGGAACTCGAGGCGTCGCGTCAGAGGAAGTGACAGTGCGGTTAGAGGTGCGGCGAGGCATGCGCGCAGCTCAGTTGGCCTACAAAAATGTCGGAGATGGCACCGGCAGCCTTGCGACAGGGCGGAAAGAGGACGGACACGATATCGTTGCGATTTGAGGAGATGATATAGCAAAAGAACGAAGCCTCAGAACGCTTTCACTTACCCGGGGAGGCGGGATTGCAGAAATGATATGAACGACTACAGTTCCGCGTTGTCGACATACAACAAAGCAACTTGCCTCTCAAATTTCACAGCAAACTCGCCACAAATTTACGTCAAAGAATATCCCAGTTATAGTAAGCATTCGCACAAAAACTACTCCATCCCAGCATTTCCGCTCTGATTTTTGGTCCGTTTCCTCATCCTGGCTTTGGCAGCTTTCGAGATTCGGCGCATCGTTGGTGTCTGATATCTGCAAACCAACGCCGTCAGCACCAGGACATGGTCTACTCAACAGTCTGATCAATTCACGTCTCTCTTTCTTCGTGCCTGTCAGGAATTGCCTTGGTGGACAGAGTGATCATCATATGCGGTGCAATTCTCTGCTTCACGCTGTCACAATGCATCAGTGGAGACGTGCGCTCATCGGCAGCTGACGCACTGTGAGTGACCATCGAGTGCTAGCAGTATTGCGTTCCTCCTATTCTCGCCATCTTCCAAGGAACTCTCCTCTAGTTGGTCAAACAGAAGCTGGTTGTATTGATGAAGGCCAGAGAGATTACCAGCCGAGATGTCCAGTCCTTTCAAGTACTCGCGTTTGATGATCTCAACTACGGACACCAGCCTAGGAATTGTTGAACTGGTTACATCGACTGGTGACGAATATAGAACGAGTGGTTTGTCTGGATACGCCTATGATAGTGGGTCACCATCAGCTGGCTGTGAAGCAAAGAAACGCACATGAAAAAAGTCGAGCGCTTTTTTCACCCAGACCCGCAGTTTTCCTTGTCTTGTTATTCGTATCGTGAGCTCCGTGTCTGTGCAATGGGTATGTGCGGTCGTATCATCATCGGTAGCTCCGTCAATCGCTAGTTCTGCATCCATGCTCGCGAACAAGAACGATTCGAAGACTTCAGGTTTGCGCGTGAGAACTCAAGCACAAGAAGAAATACGGGTTACGACTTATGTAATGAAGCCATAGTATGCAGTAACAATATCCCCTTCGTATAATGTAGTACGGCTACCAGTACAGAATTCTCCACCTTAACGTACTACCATGGTCCTGCCACTGGGTGTGCAATTCTCTTAGAACGTTCCACGTCAATATCATATAGGCGACTTACGTAACAGTTTTGCGTTCAGTGGTGGCTACCTCTGTCTTTGCACGATTGAGGATTTTCTGAAATTCTGCCACACGGTGGCGCATGCGAGAATGCATGTAAGCCTTCGAACACTTGATATGATAGTGGAGGTAGTCGCGGAATAGTTGGATGTGCGAGACTGTGTTGTAAGATACATCGGGCTTGGCGAAGTGACGAGGGAAGAGAACGAAGGTGACGTATCCTATATCTTCGGAATCGCGAAGACCGGGTACATCCCGAATTTCGAGGGGAGGATCGCGGTTGGTGTAAAGTACTTGTGGAGCGTTCTGAATGCTAGGCTGACGGCGAGCATCAACGAATTCCTTGAAGCAATGTCAACAGAAGATCAACCCGACCGCAGCACGGGAGGCTCACCTGCAAGAATACCTTGCCAAAGATCCTGTCTGTCTCCTCTCGGAAGATGGTGGAGAATATGACGGTGACTCGATCTGGCGATGCCCGGACGTAGATAGCTTCCTCGTCGCGATAATGGATCTGCATCAAGTCCCCAAGCGAGCTTCCTGAGGCCTCAAGTGTCTTCTGCTGACGGAAAGCCAATTCGAATGGGGCCGCGAGGGCATTCCGCTTTAGAAGAGAGATCGATTTGATGAATGCTTCTCGACTCGCTGACGACTTGTTAGAAAGGGTTATAGTCAACGTCAAATACGTACCTTCGTTCGCCGGGAGTTGTTCAAGGTCAATATCAAGACTAATATTATACTCTGGCTCAGTCTGGGCCCGGATGAGGGAGCCATACTCGCGTCTCAGCACGTCCAGTGCACCATACGCAGCAAGTTCGTCCCAGGAACGGATGTTCATTGAGAGCTGAACCACGGTCTTCTTCTCAGGTGTTGACAAGTGGAATCTGACTCCATCAAAATCTACGAACAGGACATCAAGATATGATGGTCTTGCAGTTCGTCAGTAAGCGAGGTGCGATGTGGCATCAGGCTTGCAAACCTACTTGACAGCCTTGTCTGTGAGAGTCGTTTGTATGATAACATTATGTGACTGTTGATGCGTCGATTTGCACTCAGCGGATCTGTTCGCCTTGAATGACTGCTGGCTTACCTCGAGGAGGATCATGCTGGTGTTCGTGTTGGTGGACTACGATAAGCTTGAGCGACATGCTCTGTTTCAAGTGCATATGTAGTCGAAGCGTGTGAAAAGGACATGCCACCGCGAAGTAATTTCCCTGGAGTCGCTTTTCCTATCCAGTCACAGCGGTCCAACACACCAAGATCCAAAGTATCACAAAAAGGCTTCTACTACATAGTTGCAATCATGGGTAGGCTGCTCTGCCTTTTGTGTTCCAGTTACTCACTGTTGGACAGCGCCCAAAAAATCTAAGGCATCAAAGATGTCTCTCAACGAGTTTCTCGGTGATAACAGTACGCATTATTTTGTACATTGACGCCCTTTGCACAGAGTGAACTCGCGAACAGCTTTAGGCTCATGGGCCGATGAAATGGATGCTCTTCCGACAGCCCGTGAGCAACCTGCTACCTATAATTTGGATACACGGCCTTATCTTGTTTGACTTGTCACAGCTTCGCTCAAGACAGACGAGGACAGGTCGTCACGCCCTGGTGATCGCTTCAGCAGACGAGATGACTTTGGGCCCTCTCGACGTATGTTCTACCTTGAACTTGTCAACTTCCCACCGATTTACGTGCAATCTAGCTGATCGTCAGTTCGCTCCCCCTCGGGAAGATCTTCCTTTCCCAACTCAACCTCCCTTCACCGCATTTGTGGGAAACCTTGCGTTCGATATCACTGAAAGTGAATTGGAGAACTGCTTCAGCCCCCATAAGGTATGCGCTGTGCTTAACAGAGGTTTGGGAATACTAATGATTGCGCAACAGAGCAAGTCCGTAAAAATAATCAAAGACCGCGATGACAAGCCTAAGGGCTTTGGTTACATCGAGTTTGCGGATCCAGACGCCTTGAAAGATGCCTTGTCGCGGACAGGATTTGTAAGTCCCAGACGCTTCAGACCAAGTGTAGTCCTTAACTTTGGTCTTAGAATCTCTCAGGTCGTACAATCCGAGTGAGCGTTGCAGAGCCCCGTGAGTTGAGAATGATAGCAACGGCAGTTTTGTGTCTTAAGTAACCTTAAACCTAGCAAAAGAAAAACCAGGATTTGGGGGTCTCATGGTCGAGGAAGACACCAAATTCTCCGGGAGCTGGCGCAGAGACGGTCCTCTTCCCTCTTTGGGAGATTCCCGCGAGTCATCACGGCGTCGCTTCGACGGCCCACCGGGAGAGCGCGCCCCTCCGCCACCGAGTGCCTCTGATGGGGCCAACGATTGGAGGTCATCGCGACCTGTAGCAAAGTTACCTGAGTCAGAGGCTCCGGGTCGTCGGAGAGGACCCGGGCCCTCCACCCCCGAAGGTCAGATTAGCGCTGCGGACAGAGAGGACCACTGGTCGATGGGGAGCAGGTTCAAGGCTTCACCAGAAGAACCAGTGCATGGAAAACTTGGTAGCGTCCGAGGTAAATTCGACTCCGCCCATATACGGGACGGACTTGATGAAGGCGATTGGCGCGCGAGGAGGGCCCCGGGCGGTACTTCACGTTAGTGGCGGTATTGCTTTTGCTTTCCACGATTGAATGTTTTTGTCCACAGCAAGCAGCTCCACTCCCCCTACCCCCCAAATGAGTCGCAAAAAGCTTGAGCTACTACCTCGTTCTTCTACAAGTTCCACGAGTCCATCACCGCTGTCTTCTCCGAAGCTGGCCTCCAACCCCAGTGCTTCCAAAGCAAATCCTTTCGGTGCTGCGAAGTCAGTTCATTCCAGTAAATTGTCGCTTGTTGATTTGACATTTTGTAGGCCAGTGGATGTTTCTTCCAAGGAACGTGAGGTTACTTCCCGCCTTGAAAAAGAGCGCGAAATTCCTAAAGATCGTGGCCCTCAGCCTTCGATGTCTCGCACAAGCTCTAGCCAGGCGACAGAACGAGGTCCAGTACATGCTACCAGAGCACCACCGTCGACCAGCCCTTCCACTTCCGGCTCACCAACCTCATCTGCTGCTTCCGCTAACATCAGGCCATCCTTCAGCTTTGCCAATGCAGCGGGCGCAAAATCAGGGGCTGCAAAGGGCGATGATCAGAAGGAAAGCAAGGGAGACTCGACAGTTGATTGTATTACTGATCACGTAGCCGAGATTTTTGTGTAGATCTTTATATGCGTCTATCATGTCGAGAATGTCAGGGTACACATCACACTTGGGCGGGTTTAGGTTGCATGACCTCGCGCAACGCAAATATAACAAGATGGGCCAGCAGGGTCTGGTATTGTATTAGCGTCGTTGATGTAGTTCTGGATCGACAAACTTCATGCGTCCTCGACCTGCGATCGATTTAGCGTTCAGTGACGCGCCAGATTGAGCATCCGAACCCAAGTTTAAACGTGCATACCTTTGAACCGGACGCCTCCATGACCTGCATATGTGTGTTCATGCATTTGTTGAATGCGTTCCAGCTCTCTGCGCTTTGCTTCCGCCATCCTCTCGCGCTCTTCGCGTTCTAATCGTGCATCATACTCTTCCTCTGTCTCTTGTACAGTGCCATTTTCCACCATCTTCGGACCGTCCGCGGTGGTCAGCTCTGTCTCTGCGCTTGGCGTGTGTTTTAGTTTCTTCCGACGGCGTCGAATCTTTTCTTGGCCTACGCTTCGTGATCTTGAGCGGCCGTCGCGGCGCTTGCGGTTCGTATCACTTTCTTTAACTGGCAGGGGGCAGTTAGAACCAAAGAGAGATGGGGTTACTGTCAAGAATGGGAGGTGCCCATACGCACACTTGGTAGCTTCAGTCAGCTTGGCTTTTCTGAGCTCCAGTTCACCGCAATTTGATATTACAATTGGACTTTGTGGCCTATCCTTTTCATCCACGGGTACCTGCACCAGCTTTTTCACTACGCTATCCCATCCGCTGATAACTTTGCCAAAAGTGACATGTTTACCTGGTGTGCGTTCAGTGACAGCGGGAGCGTCAGGGAACAGTACTTGCCATTCAAGTGAGGGCACTCTCGAAGGGTGATGAAAAACTGGGATCCATTAGTATCGGGTCCTCTATTGGCCATGCATAAGAGCCTACAAAGATGTTAGAGACTGATGATGAAGAAAACGGCCTGCTGTACAAACCCTTCCATGTCAAGAGGCCTGGAGAGGTCTTCATCCGCAAAGACTCCACCATAGATGGAGTCCCCTCCGGTACCATTGTGCTTGGTAAGGTCTTTGTTAAAAGTAAGCAGCCAGCAACATCCACAATCGTTGAAGTCGCACCTCCCCCTTGTATCATGAAATCCCGAATGGATCGATGGATAATGTTATTCTTATAGTAGAGTGGGCACCCGGAGACGGCAGATAAACCTTTCTCTCCCGTGCATAATGCTCGAAAGCTGGGAGTCATCAATGTCTCCAGCAGTATGGCACCTGAAGGCATGAAAAGCGACACACTTTTCCGCAGTTTTCGGTACGGTATCGTTGAATAGTTCGAATATGACCCTGAAACAACCATGTCAGAGTGCCCGGCATAATCTAGAAAAGCGTTACTACCTTCCTACAGGCTCTGACCCGATGGAAAAGTCAAAGAAGACACGTGGGCGAGGCATGGATGATACAGAAAAGCAGCTGAGGAACTTACAGCTGCATGCAAAACGTTAGACCGCTTCGCGCTATGCTCGACTTAGATTTTTGTTTACGTTGTGGAGTAAACCAAATAAATTGGTAATCAAAGTCACCGTCACTGTCACGACTTACTGTGCACTTACATACTCAGTGCTCCGAGTCACTCGCGCTCACTGCTCGCTCAGTAACGATGCAAGAGCTGAATACTCGACAATGTTGGTAAAGTACTGGTAGCTGGTAGAGGCAGTACTGACAGAGACATTCCAGGGAGCATGGTGTATGCGCTGGTGGCCACAAACAATCCACTTTGTGTTGGGGCTATTGTGAGGGTTAAGGGCTGCACAGGAACACCAGGCAGGAGTGCCACATGGTAACAATTTCCCTTGTGAGGTGAATACAATTTGTGGTACTCCTGTTGGGCTCGGGAGCGAACGTCAGGGTTGTGCAAATCACAATCACTCAAATGGCAAAGGAGAGTGGTGGGCCAGCTGACGAGCCATATACAATGGGTGTCATTTTGCGCTGTTGCCCAAACTATATATGTAGTATGGTCAGTACGACATTAATCCAGTCTAAGATGCCTGATGTATGACTACCAGTAATCACCGATAGGTCTTGAGGGGAATCTCGCTGTCTGGTGCTGATTTGTTCTTGGTCTAATTGCTGCTCCAAAGTGACGTGCTGCCCGAAGATTGCAGTGCATGTCACCTTCGCTTTACTGCTGACCATTGACATCTCTTCTTTATTCGCATATCCTGGGTGTTCAATGAAGTGATCCCACCACCATCCTCAATTTGAACATTTCTTGCCAGAACTTTGGTGGCCATTGAGAGAACTTGAGAGAAACCTGTCGGATGAATGTTCATGATGGGCATTTTCTAGGTAAGGATTCAGACATTGTGTAGGGCATAAATATAATGTTCTATTCTTGCATTCCAATGGGCTGAGGGGACAGATAAGATTCAAATGTATACTACAATGAGGACCTGGGAACCCCTCAAAGTCACGTTTAAGTGAATGCTAGTGAAGTTCACTAGCTTTCTCACAATTTATGGTCAGTGACTGTGGCTTTGGTTCACTGACACACAGAACACTGCCGCTAGTCCATCTGACCAATGCTTAGGGTACCAACTACCAATCTAATGCCCTACCTAGGGATTTGACTCTAGTCATAGCCACGACCATGTGAGAGTGGCTACCCCAGGCTGGATTGGTTGCTAAATGGGTAGAATGAGTGGGGGTGGGAGGCTCCACCTTGTTAGACACACAGGTCGCTCAGGCACACAGGGGCCTTTTGGCACACCTGCCTGTGCTTTTTTGTTGCCATACATTCTCATGGTGGGGCTCAGTCACCATGAGAACCTCTTATGTCATTGTCATGTGATTTGCTGTAGTGACACAGATCCTGTACAAGTTCCAAGTTGTGGTTCTAGGGAATGTATACTTTCATTGTCCATCATGAGGACAGGATTCCATTTGGGGAGAGAATTCATATTGTCTAGCAGGCCCTCAGTGCCAAGAAAGCAGGATGTTGAGTACCTGTCCATAACAATTAACCACATATATTAGTGATTGTGCTCTACTGACAGACTGAGCACCACGTATAAAAAGTTATGACAGCAGGCTCACAAGCCAATCAGTGCCCAAGTCATTGTCCACTTAGTTGTGTTGTGGTTGCAAGATTATTCATTGATGAAAACAAGCTGATAAGTACAGTCATGGACTGGCACTTGAAACAGCTAACTTTCAATGGCCACTGTACTCAAAACATGCAATTTTATTACAATCGGATGATAGGATCCCCTTCAGATATGCTAATATGTATAGAATTAAATTTATGTGCCATATCATAAATGTTATAGATGAGAAATAAAGTATAAACAGTTTGAGGCTTTTATCTGCATACCCTGTCACTTGAAACAATCCCAAATAGATATATCAGAAAGTGTGATGTTATCTTAACAATATCAGTGCAGCTTACAAGTTACTCCTCTTCACTCCCACCATCAGATCTCATGCCATCATCATTCTCATCACTGTTCTCATCATCTCTCTGCTCTGCTTTTTCACCATCATCTTTCTCAACACCTGGTCAGGCAATGGGACTCTCCAGTTGGCCTAACTTTGGCTTTGCCCATCCAATCTGCTGCCTTTCCTGCTTTGCAAGTTCCTGCTCCTCAACCCACAGTTGGACTTTGAGCGACCAGCCATGGCTTATGGGAGATAGTGAATGTAAAATAGTAGTATAATTTTTTTTGTTATTCTCCTCTCCTTCAAATGCATGTCTTCGTCACCCTGACTCTTCAAGTTAGCACCAATTGACTTTCCATTTTAGGCAGAGATAATTGATAGCATGCAGATATCACATCCCCTGCAGATAGCAGACTGGCATTGCTCTGGCAAGAACAAGAGTGCCTGTTTACCAACTTAGATGTTACAGGGACTTTCCCAAGACCCTTCAGCAATTATTGATGTCAATTTTTAAAGCTGATGGAGCCATGTGTTTTGAACTGTGTCTAGTTTACTCTAATCTCAACCACATAACACACATCCATCAGAGATTTTCATGAATAACAAATATCTATTTTCATGTACAGTGTGGCATGGATTAATATACAAGTTAATTCACCATTGTTTTGCCCCAGGTGCCTGAAATTTGTGCTTGGTAAGTGTCTGTTTCAAGTGCCAGTCCATGACTGTACAGAAATTCTTGCCACTGAATGCTTAGAATGCATTGTGATGGTCCTCATTGTGCTCAAGTGCAATGCAGCTGACCTGACAAAGTATTGTATGTATGAGCTGAAGGAGGTCAAAGGTAGTTGCTATCAAAATGTACCTTCTTCCTCAATAAATCTCCCTGTCAGAGGGGTCATACAGAGGTCGTCTCGTGAGCTGTGTGCCACATGCCTCCTTGAGTTCTTGCTGTAGTGTTGAGATGTCTATAAGACCTGTCTTGTTGGGTGAGGTGAGGTGTGACAACCATATTTGGATAAGCATTGTTTGTACTATGCCACATGTAAACAAAAATCCTGAGTCGAGCATAGCACAAAGTGGTCTAATGTTTTGCATGTAGCTGTAACAGGTGTGCTTATTGTCCTTTTCAGGCAACTTGTCCACATGACCTTGTTATGGACAAAAACATCTCAACAATTGGGGAGAGGCAATGCAGGACCCTGGCAAATGCCTATATATGTTACATCTGGTGTGTGGACAGAAGAGGTCCAAAAGACCCCTGAGGTTGTAGCATATGCAGACAGAAATTGGTGCTATATGTGGTCGAGGTCTGATCATGTGTGCTGGCAGTGATGTCCGTCAGTAGTGATGTTGGATCTGTGATGCGGACAGGCATAGCCTAGATGTAGTGTTGCTGATTGGCACCTGTCACAATTGACAAAAAACTACAATAGGGCAGTGATTGCCCAGACTACCAGGGATTAGCTAGGAGTAGTAAATAGGTATAAACTCACCTCAGCCGCTGCCAAAGAGGGGCAAAGAATGACTGAGGAATCCAAAGTCAAAACTAAGTATATATATGTAGTGGAGTGGGCAGAGAAGTGCTCACTAATGATAATGAAAGGAATAGGAGCAGGAACAAGGGGGAAATGGAATTAAGTGATGTAAGGAAGTGATGGAGTGCCCCTGGAGGCTCAAGAGTGATGACAAGTAAATAATGATGAGGTGTGATAAGAGTCCATGAAAGTTCTGCATGAATTCCGAGCAGGCACTGAAACTCTGAGCGGATCTGCCCTGGTGGCAGAGTGGAGGTACGAACTCTGACATTCTGGAAATGTGGAGTTGGTGTTCTGGTTCCGGAGTTGACTGTATTTTGTCAATGATGTGGGTGCGGACCTGTGTGGACAGTCCTGAACAGTCTCACCTGAACAACCAACACATCCTATAGTCTTGTACCACTCGCAACATGAACAAATCTCTTAATCATGAATGTGGACAGCATGAGCTTGAAGGCCTCACTGCAACCTTGCTGCCTGCAATATTTGTGTTGTGGGACTGCTTTCTCATGCTATTTTTTTCACTCACTAACTATGATCACCCTGTCAGTGACCATGCTTGTCACTGCTAGCCTCCTCCTTGACCTATGGTACTGTTGTCAGACTCCCAGAACCACTGGACTGAGGTAATTTGGTTTTATTTGTGTTAGTGCACTATGGAACTTATGATTGCAGGTATACCACAGCCTATCAGCAACATTTCTTGCAATCTCAGTGACCCCTTCCAGCCTGAGTGCTACATGGCACTTTCTGAGGTATATACAAGGAAAATATTATGCTGAGAACGCTGAATCATGATCCTTGCAGATGGGCCCTCTCTACAGCTGGATGACCAGCAAAAAATGATTCAAACCATCAACTAAGTCTTACTTAGCATCAATCACCCACTTCCAATGCCCCAGACGCATCATTTGGCATTTCTGTCCAGTCTTGTGCTTGGACTCAGAGGTTGTAGCTATCATGCTGACATTTGGCACAGAAATGAATGTTATATCTCAGTGTGTGGACAGACTTGGATGTTGACTTTGTCACAGTAGTAGGGTCTTGTGTTCAGAGGTTATAGCTATTGTGCTGACAGTTGGCACGGAAATGAATGTCATATTCCAGTGTGCAGACAGATGTTGACTTCATAGTAGGGTGGTCTAAATTGTCAGCCCCTAGAGCTTGTGTTCTGAGCATATATTGAAAAATGCAGACAGATGGGCCCAAAACACCTATGTCTGAGCATGGATGGTGATGGAAGACCCCCTCAAAATGTGCATACATAACCCCTCAAAATTGGTGATTTTGGATGCAACATATATAGGGATTTGCCAGGGTCCTGGCAATGCCCTATGCAATTCAAACTTCACACATACAATGACTGAGGCAGTGTGGCTGAAATCTTGGTCATGGACATTGTGATTTCATATGTATGGAGCATGCCATTTCCTCTAGGGAAATTGGTTAGAGCCCATATGGAAACCATCTGATGACTGTGTGTCAATGTTAGGCAAAAGACAAGCTGTTGGCATGGAGTGCATGCTCCAGCAGAGACTGAATATTGTAGAACCACATTCCTGGCATGTGGCTGGTCAATGTTGCATGCATAGTGTCATGTGATTGAATACACACAGAGAACCCAACATATAATGAATCCTAGAGTTTGGGGAGAGCCCATTCACTTAGTCAGCTCCTTGAAAGGATTCCCAGGGTTCACCCATATCATGCAACTTTCACTAGTTGGGTCTAGAGCACAGCATCTCAAGTCATGTGATTCAACACGTAGTTGGTCATTCTCAACAAGCACAGTTGGGGCAGCAGTTACACCTCCTGATGAGACCTTTTGCATGGTAGCAGCAATGTTGTTCTTTAGTCTGACACTTCAACCAGGTCACTAGGATCAAATTGTTAATTACAGAAAAGTGAAATTGCTCTACCACAGCAATAGACCATCAAGCCCCTGTGCTCGAGTGGGAGTGTCAAATGGTAGCAAGGACAGCGCTTACTGTCTAATGCCTACTGATACTTGAGCTTGGATCTAGTCCCAACAGACTGGTAGCTCAGTTGGAAGAGCACCACTGTACTACACTGGAGGCCACAGGTTCAATCCCTGTCTAATCCACTTTTCTGGATGATGTCAGCATGCTTAGACTACATCCTGTGCTGCTCACACCTTTCCACACAGCCACAGAATTAAGGACCTCAGACCAGTCATGAAGTACCTTGGATACACTTATATTAGTGACTCAATGAAGGGGGTGTGTTGGACATTATCATTATGTTATTATAGTTTAATAATCCCATCCATATGTAATAGTGTTGTCACAGTGTCACAAGTTGTACCATTCTCACCATATCATTTAAATGTCATATCTGCTCATGCTTCTTGTGCAAAATCTAGGGACAGAACTTGTAAAGGGGTGCAGCACATAAGCTGAAGCCAAAGTCCCTTACTCATCCAAACCCCCCTAGAGATTGTTCAGAACCCTATTGACAAAAACTATAAAAGGGCAGTGATTGCCCAGACTACTAGGGATTAGCTAGGAGTAGTAAATGGGTATAAAGTAAACTCACCTCAGCTGCTGCCAAAGAGGGGCAAAGAATGACTGAGGAATCCAAAGTAAAAACTAAGTATATATATATGTATGTGGTGGAGTGGGTGAAGCACTCACTAGTAATAATCAGGGAATATGAACAGGAACAAGGAGGAGATTGGATTAAGCGATGTAAAGAAATGACAGAGCATCCCTGGAGGCTCAGGAATGATGATAAGAATATAATGATGAAGTGCAATAATAGTCCGTGCAAGTTCCAGATGGGTTCTGAGCAGACTCTGAGACTCTGAGCAGTTCTACCTGGTGGCAAAGTGGAGGTATGAACTCCAACATTCTGGAAGTGCAGAGTTGGTGTTCCAGTTCTGGAGTTCACTGTATTTTGTCACCTATGACCTCCCCTGATGACCTTGATCCTTTAGACTCTTCCAGAGATCTCAGGGTTGATACCCAGGGTTCGACATCTATAGATACCTGTATTTGATACAAATTTATCATCTGGTCTTCAAATGAAAGCAATAAGCAAAGTGATGAACCCAGGTGTAGTGTTGCCTCAGCTTGGCTTTTCATTTCTGTGGCTTTTTGTGCAGCTTTTGCTTGCAGCATCCACATTTCTTTGTGGATCTTGATGCTTCCAGTGAGTGAGATGTAGCATCCTGCTTCCCCTTCCAGATAAAAAAATAATTACACAAATCCATTCAATGATCAATGAGAAATAAGTCCAAAATTAGCATTGGTCAGAATCGGTTTCATTGGAGCTGACAAATAGCTT
>KN825121.1:0-30794 GCA_000827395.1 Paxillus rubicundulus Ve08.2h10 | reverse complement strand
AATTGTCGATTAGAGAAGCCACTGACACTTCAAGACTGTGGCTATGGAGCCTGTGCGACAGTCACCATGGGTCTTTCTCCCGTGGTCGACTACCAGCACGCATTGAACACCTCTGTTGACGCGAGCCTTGCTCGGCTGGACAATAACCCAAGATTAGAGCGAGGAATCGACGACATGGATCAAGCGAATCCTTTTATAGAGGCCATGTATTCTGCCGTGGAGACATGCGGGCAATATATTGTACCATTGGGGCAGGCCCTGCAGTTAATGAAGAAGCTGGTGGATAACGTCGCAGAAGTGGGTGCCTCTTCATTTCTCCGGTTCAAAAGGTTGTCTGATCCCACACAGGCACATCCATTGCTTAAATTAGGGTGGACGTTATTATCTTCGGTGTATACCGTGAGTCTCGTCCAGACTCTGGAGAGATCGGACTGACAAGAAGTGCACACAGGCGGTTCAGCAACAGCGACTAGACGACGACAATATCCGGGGGCTGGCAGAAAGTTTGCGGGGGCTCGTTGGCGTCGCTAGCGATTGTCCTGTGGCGCAAATCAAAGGGACGCCTGATGTCATCGAAAGCATCGAGCGCCTCGCGTTAGAAGTCGCCTCACTTATCGACGAGTACACCAAAAGCCCTTTCATGTGTAGGTACTACCTTCCGAATGCAACGTATACTCACACAATATTTCAGTGCGTCTCGGTAGCGCACAGATAACGGATGTCACGACGCGCATCACCAGGTGCCAAGCAGAACTCGAGGACCTTCATAAGAAGCTCAGGACAAGGATCATGGCATACACAGCTTATGGTGTCAAGGAAACTCAGGAACGTGGGAAGCAGAAGGACGCTCAGAAGATCAGTACGTTCCAGTGTTCCTCCGCTCCAAGTCAAGTTTCTGAGATGCACCACAGCCAGCGAAATGCGGAAGTGGTTGGACCCCTCCGACCCCTCCATCAATCACAAGTTGGCGAGAGATACCTTTGTTGAGGGAACGGGATCATGGTTTACCAGCGACGAACGATTCCGGAAGTGGTTGCACGAGCGCGGGACAAAACTGTGGATTTCAGGCAGACGTGAGTATCTTCCTGGTTGAACCGTACGGACGGTGCTGAGGTCTATTCCCAAAGCGGGACTCGGGAAAACTGTATTATTGTGAGACCCACTATGGCTGCTCGCCGCTGTGCATCTGATCATGTGCTCTCCTAGTTCTACTTCTGTCGAACACGTGGGCAGGCATGCTTCCGCGCAGGGCCCGAGATGTCGCTATGCTTACTTCTACTTCGACGGTAGCGAGTCGGGTGGAAGCGGATTCGGCATCCTTCTTCGATCACTTTTGGATCAGCTTTGCTTCAACCAAGCGATACCGGATGCCATGAAGCGTTTGTATGGCGTTGATAGCGAGCGACACCCTAAGCCGAAACTTGCGCAGCTCAGAACAACTCTTGCAGAGGTCGTGAACGGTTTCGACGAGGTTTATATACTGATCGACGCATTGGACGAATGCGACTCCCAAGGGGAACTACTGGACTGGATGGCGTCCCTTGAATTAACTCCGCAAGTGCACATCTTGGTCACCAGTCGACCAGAGCGCATCATCGAAGAGGGCATGTCGAAGTCTAGCCATGTCCTCATTTCCCTGAGCAGCGAGCTGCTCGATAACGATATCAAGACCTACGTCGATGCACGTGTTGAAGCCAGCGACGACCTAAAGTTGTTGATGACAGAGGAGATGAAAAATAGGCTGAGAGAAAGGGGTGATGGAATGTAAGGACCGCATCGAGTGCAGTAGAATGCCAAGTTCTAACGAGCACCTAGGTTTCGCTTGGTCGCTTTCTGGATAGATGAGTTGAAAAATTGCCACAGTGTCAAGACTGTCAGAAACAAGCTGGAGCATCTGCCTACATCACTGAATGCCATGTATGCGTTGATGGTATCAAAAATCGCTCAGGAGGACCTTCCATATGCGCAAGTCATCATCCCATGGCTGTTATTTGCAGTGGAGTGGTTGAATTTCGAGGAAATAGCGGCGACGGTCTGCTTCAGTTTCTCGGATGGAGTACCAGCGTTCGACAGGGACCGTGGTTTTGTAAGCCCCCAGGCGGTGCTTGATGTGTGTGGAGGCCTCGTCGTGATGTCAAAGGGTACGGCTTTTTTAATGACCTCAGACATTTTCTTATTCACGCAACAGATGGAGTTACGCTGGCACACTCGACGGTCAAAGAGTTCCTATTGGAAGAACAGTCACCACTTCACGTCAACGAGCCAGACGCGCATTCTTTGATCTCATGGTCATGTCTCAGATATCTGCTTGACGAATTTGCACCCCGCGTCGTTCCTGGTTTAGGGGAGTTTCTTCTGCATGATTATGCCGTCAAGAATTGGATGAAACATGCTTCGTCCACAAAAGAAATAGAAGACATCAATAGCGCCATCTATAAACTGGCTTTGGAGGTGTTACATCCCGAGCACGAGACATTCTGGCTGTGGTCCTCTGCCTTGGACACCGTTGAACGCTACCCCTCTGATGGCAACGTTTTCCCAACACCACTTTTCGTTTGCACGAGATGGGGCTTTCGAAACTTGACTGCAAGGTTGTTAGCACTTGGAGTCAGTGCTGCGACACGGTCCGAGTCTGGCGCCACTGCGCTCCACGGTGCATGTGAACATGGCCACTTGGAGGTCGTGAAGTGTCTCTTGGATGGCTCCAATATTGTGACGAATCTGGATGTTGGAATGGCATATAGGCCAGTGGACAGCAATGTGACGGACATGTATTCTGGAACTCCCCTCCGCTCGGCATGTGATGGCGGTTACATCGAGGTGGTCAAGCTGCTGCTTCAGCAAGGAGCCGACGTCAATGCGCAGGGCTCATTTTCTGACACTCCCCTCCGCTCGGCGTGTGACGGCGGTCACATCGACATTGTCAGGCTGCTGCTTCAGAATGGAGCTGACGTCAATGCGCAGGGCCCATATTCTGACACTCCCCTCTGCTCGGCATGTTGTCACGGTCACATCGAGATTGTCGGGCTGCTGCTTCAAAACGGAGCGGATATATATTTACGGGGCGAAGCTACCCAACATTCCACACATTCTGGATCCTCCAGAGATCCTGCCACTGCCCTTCACTTAGCCTGTTATTACGGTCACACCACCATTGTCGAGTTGCTTCTTCGGAAGGATGTGAACCTTCAAGTGGCCGCTCAGAGCAAGTTCCTAAATACCGCCCTTCACTTTGCATCCAGCCAAGGTCATCTAGACGTCGTGAAATTACTTATAAACAAGGGGGCGCATCCTCGTGTCCAGAACAAAGACTTGCACACGCCGCTGGACCTTGCGCGCACCAATGGTCACGATAGTATCGTCGCGGTGTTGTCCATTGCTCCTTCAGTACTTGTCAGCGCAGACTCATAAAATGCGACACTAGACACTTTTGTAGGTACATAACTTCCGCAAATACATATAATCACCCCATGATACAATCACGTCTTAAGATCTCAATATCAAACCTTCTCGTGACGCTCTGATCAAAAAAGGTTATGGTATATTGTATAAATATAGTACCTGAGATACGACCCGTACGCTGCCACCCATCAGCACATCCGACTATGGCTGAGGGTCCACATGAGCACCGTCACTGCTTGTGCCGTTGCACTTCAATTTCGTCAGATCAGTCAACGCAGGATAGGACTTCAACGATTGCTTGCGGGCTCCCGAAAAGTCCTGGTAGACCTGCTCTCTATTTGTTCAAGAGAGGAGTTGGATTGAATCATTCTTTGGATCGTCTCCTGATTTTGTTGAGTCGCCGTAGTTGAGGCTGTGTAAGCACCGTTTTAGTTCAGGCCAGGTGAATGGATGGTGAATAGGGCCAGACATACAGTAGACATTCCGCATGAATGTCTCTGAAGAGGAAGTCCATGTCAGTTTTCTTCCCGTTCAGAGGCGTTCGAAAGGAGTTGAGGCAGACCATGTATTGTTTGCCATTGTCGGCGATGGTTACGGGTGTTGTGAGCTCCATTGGGTTATCTGCGTGATGACGCTTCGCTCTTATGCGGACTGGTAGAGAAAAGGGATGGGAGAGAGAGGTAGCTAATTACATGCATAGGATAAAACGAAACTCGATGTGTTGCAGACGGAGGGAAAAGAAGTGCGATCTTGTGCGGTTGGGGTGAAAACCAATAGGTTTTTCCGGCCCGAGGCCGGCCCTGATCTGTGATCCCAAAGGTTAGGAGCCCCGTCGACGCAGGTAGCGAGGCTCGAGACCCATTCTTTAGGAGTAGGGCAACTCACATCACCGTACCGGTGGCATTGCAATGTGATTGAAAATTTCCAGCAAAGGTTGGTTTGCTTGAAGGAAAGGTGCGAGTATTAAAACGTGGTGACGAAGGCATGCTTCGCCCGCCCATCTGCCCATTACCTTCACTACGTCAAATGGGATGCCTTTGAGTAGATAGAAAAGGATGCTGCCTATTCGCAGGCTGTGTCCTTTCAAATCCGCGAGGCCACATCGCTTGGCTATGGATGTGATTCTGGAAATGAATTGGGCTTTGGAAAGCGGACGAAGGCCACTCTTCGGGTGTCTCCAAGCGAAAAGGTGGGCGCTGGACGGGGCAGGGTTGATGCGGAAATGCCTTCGTAGCGCTGCTTCTGGATGCGAGACGCAGTCCTTGTATGAGGCACATTGTATGTCCTCCCCTCCCGGCGCGCATTTAGTTGATGGCAATGCGATATTTATGACTGGTAAACCATTCTGGTCCGTCAGAAAGGACACATTCTGACGGGTGACGTGTTTGGCCGGGTCGAATTTTGATGTGGCCGTTACTGTGAATTCGCCCAACCGTGCCACGCTGTAGAAAACGATAACCATGCAGGCATAAATTGCGACGTCACCTGGGTCGTCCAGGTTAAGAAAGGCTCGGATGGCTTTGATGTCGTCAATGGTCATCGGGGGAGCGTTTGGAAGAACGAGGCGCGAGGTGTGAAGCACCTTGCAAGGTGAGCATTGCTGCACTAATCTGATGTGCTTCCTTTTTGGGCTTGGCATGGTCGATATGTGATCAGGCAATGATCACACGTCGTCCAGACACGCTCGATGATCCGGCATCATACTGGCGCGATGAGCAGCCGTCGTTCTACCTAATACACAGCGAATATATCTTAGGTAGATATATATACATGTGTGTTGCAGGATTTCGTGACTGATATTTATGTATTGGTGGCAGTGGTGTTTAAAGGGGTGGTGGATGACTGTACATTACTTCTACTGTAGAGATACGACACGATATCACGCATCACAAATGAGGGAAAAAATCGCCAATGTGCTCCGATAAGATTCAGGCAAAGATCAATCTGGATTTTCAAAAAATCAACGAACCTAAGGTCGTATCTCCACAGTATTCTGGTACGTTAATGGAACTTCATGCTTCTGGTAGATAGGCGGAGATATATAGTCTAGTGCTGTTGGCTGGACTCAATCGTCAAGCCACTGCGGTTCCGGTCGTCCTTTACACGGACAAGGACAACGCTGTCATCCTGCACCCTCTTCTCCAGAATGGCACGTGCAAGTGGATTCAGTAAATCCGCTTGGATGACTCGTGTAAGAAGCCGGGCGCCATATTCTGGCGAAATACCACGCTCGATGAGCCATTCTTTTGCGGCCTGGTCTAGATCGAGCGTCATCTTCTTGAGACCCTCGCGAAGCTTCAGGTCCCCAAGATGTTTATCTAAAACCTTGCCCATCATCGTCCGCGACATGGTCCGCTGGAAGAGTGTATAAGTTGTGTTCCAGGGCGACATGACATACATACATACAAACGTGACCACTTCGTCAATTCTGTTGAGGAACTCGAGAGGAAATCCCTTGTCTTTGAAACGTTGTATGACGGCATCCCTGGTAGTACTTGAGATACTGCCGCTTTGCCTACTCAATATGTCCGCGCCAACGTTTGAAGTCATGATGATCACCGTATTGCTGGGTGTTCACGTGAGTTTACAGTCAAGAACGGAGGATCAACTAAGGAGTACCGAAAATCCACTAGCCTGCCCTGTCCGTCAGTCAGGCGTCCGTCATCCATAACTTGCAAAAACACCGTCAAAAAGGCGGCGCAAGTCTTCTCGATTCTGGAGGCATCGCATCGTCAGTGTCGGCTAAATGTAAATTGATCAATAAGCTTTACTCGTCCAGCAAGACGATGCAGTATGGCGATCGTCGAACGTATTCTGTGAGCTGCCCACCCTCACTAAAACCGACATATCCTGGAGGTGCGCCAATCTGGACATGTGAACAAACTTAGTCAGGCACATCGGTTTCGGACTATAGCTCACCAATCGAGACACAGAATGACTTTCTGAGTATTCGCTTCCATCGACTCGAATCATCGCGGAGGATTGCCCAAACAACTCTTCAGCGAGCTGTGGACTATCAGTAATTATGCGCAACAGAGGACCTCTTGACTCACCGCTTTTGCAAGGAGTGTCTTTCCAGTGCCGGACGCCCCAGTAAAGAGCAGGCAGGCGATCGGTCGGTTGGCGTTGCCCAGTCCTGTACGTGATATCTGGATAGCGCTCGTGACAGCTGCAATTGCTTCTGGCTGCCCGATAACCTGTGCAATGTGAGCCAGGGATCTTCCAAGCACGTGGGGAGCTGAAACTAACGAACCTTACTTTCCAGGGAGCTTTTCAGGTGCAAGAGGCGGTCTTTGTCGGAATCTAACAACTGTCGGACTGGAATTTTGGTCATCTTTTCAATAATGACGGCGATGCTCTCAGGTGTGATAATATCTGGAGAGGTCGCTGGGAAAGCACTTTGTTTTCTCGCCAGGAGGGGGTGGAGTACGCGATCCGTGATCCTTGCGTATCGTGTGTCCTCTACGTCTGTTGGAATATTTGGACGCTTGTGCTCCACCGCAATGAGTTGTTCTCGTTGTCTCTTCAACTCGTCCTCCATGCGATTGACCTTCTTCGTGTCTATCCGGGCTGCGCTGATGCAAATAAGTTGCAATGAGCGCTACCCCTTGCACGTGCAAGGGAGGGCGCCGACTAACCTCCTTTCTCGGGCTATCTCCTTTTTCGTTTCTCGAATTTGCTCGCGAAATTGAACAAGCAGCTTCCACCATGCCGCAACCGCTAACTGATGCTGCTTTAGAGACGACGACCTGGCTTGTAACGCAACCAGTGTTTGTTTAGCATTGAGCAGAGCCTCGCTGTCATTGTCGTGGCTATCGCGCTGTGAAAGAGAAGATTAGCCGTGCATGCGGGTACCTAGTCAGCACATGACGAAATACCTCGAGAGACCGAATGTACGCCTCATGTTGCCTTGCGGCTTGTTCAAGCTCTTCTATACTTTCTGGCTCCAGATCTTGTTGAACTCTTGCGGAGGCACATGCTTCGTCGACAAGGTCAAAGGCCGAGTCTGGTAGTCTGTATCCGGCAGTAAGCAGGGCTGCTGGGGCGAACAAGAAGCATGAAAAATACCTTCTTGCAGTCAGGTACCTGTGGGAAAGATCGACTGCAGCTACTATTGCCTGGTCCATAATCCATACATTGTGATGATTCTCGTATCGCTCCCGAGAACCACGGAGAATGGTTTTGGCTTGGTCCAGTGTTGGCTCGTTGACCATGACCTATCGAAACATGAAGTGGGAGCAGGCGGCGCTTATGTGCTAGACCTGGCTTACCTGAGCAAATCGTCGAGTAAGTGCGCCATCTTTTTCAATATGCTCCCGATACTCGGCAAGCGTGGTAGCACCTATGCACCGGAATTGGCCACGGGCGAGTTCAGGCTTCAGCAAGTTCGCGGCATCCCTGTATGTCGGAGTAAGCCTTACGCGTAGTCGCAACACACTCTAAAAGCCCGTACATTCCTGCTTGATTACCTCCCTTTCCAACGGATATAAGATGGAGCTCGTCAATAAAAAGAATAGCGGGAGACTGGCTCTCCTGGCTCCGTTTGACATCTTCCGATAACAATCATGCGGAAGGGTTTAGGACTCGTCCACACGGACAGTGTCAAACAGGCAACCTACCATCTATAACACCTTTGACACGCTAACAGAATTTGGAGAGACCTCAGTCAAGATATGGGTCAAAGTATCACGCGTCGTTTCTCACCTCTTCGTATTCACCCTTCCCAGCCCCTGCGAACAGCCCGCCCAAGTCTAGGCTGTAGAGTGTGCCTTTCAAGTTCTGAGGAACTTGTCCAGCGGCCATTCTCTGAGCAAGGCCTTCAGCCACAGCCGTTTTTCCAACCCCAGGCTCGCCTGATGGTCATCTCAGAATACGAAGCATCAGCCAAACAATACTTTACCTAATAGGACGACCGAATTCTTTGTTCTGCCAACGTAGTCAGTAAGTAAATCACAGCCTTGCTCAATATTAGTAGCATCAACCTGCGACACAGGATCTGAATGGTACGGCGAATTTCCTCGTCCTGAGATATTGAAGCGACTCCGGTAAACAAATGACACACGGAGACAAACAAGAAGGCCGGTACACGAGAAAGACTCACCCTGCCGATGGTTTCATCTAACCTATTTTTGCGAGCCAAATCCAGCATGTCAACTGCATATCTGTATCGGGGTCGTCAGTGGAGTGTGGGAGGCGCATAGGGAGGAACTAGAACTAACCGGGAAAGATACTTAAATCCATCATCGTCTCTGCTGATAATCCTCTGCCTTTTCAAGTCTTTCAGTGACTTGACCACAATTTCTGCTGAGAGTTCGTGATCCTCGAGGACACTGGAGATCTCGGGGGCATTGACAATGGCAATGCTTAGATGGTAGGGACTGACAAGAAGATCTGGCTGTCGGATAGCGTCAGAGGACTCATTGCGCAGAAAACATCGCCCTCACTTCCATCAATCCTTGGGCGTCTTGAAAGACTTTGACCAAACCTCGACTCGCAATCGGTTTGGCAGGTTCAGCCACATCACCCCTCCTGCTTCGTGAAGAGCTATGCTCACGCTTCATCACAGCGGGACCATTGAGATGCGCCACGGCGTCCGGCGCTACACTCCCTTCTTGGCGCGGATTACGTTTCCACCAGCCTTTCTGTAATAAGTTAGCAGAGTAGAGATGAAGTGGACGGATGGACGGGATAACTAACCGGGGTGTGTGCCCTTGGGACCTCTGCAGCGTTGGTTCCCGTTGGCCCTGGTTTGAGGTGTGGGCCAATCGGGGGGCTTCGTTTCAAATGTACTTTGATTTTCCTCGCAACATCGAGCTGGTGTGATTGAGAGCGTCAGCTTTCAGGATGAATACGAAGTGCTCGCGTGAATCTCACTGCCTCAACATGTTCATCTTGGATGACAGACCACAAATAAGAAGGCTGGTCCGGCGAAAAGCCATTATCCAAAGCATCCAGGTCGACTGAAGTGCCGCAAAGGAGCACAAGCATCATGTGCTCGGACGTGACTGGTGTCGACAACCAGATTAGAAATAAGTATGTATCTGACATGGTTTGAGTGATATGACTGACCTTCGGTGTGTTCAAGTTTAACGGCAAGCTGGGTAGACTTCTCCAATACTTCGACGGCACGGTTCGTAAAGATCTCGCCATTTTCAGGTTGTGACATGATCACTGGCAAAGTTGGTAGTATTGTTGGGGATCAGTTTCAAGCTTTAGGTATATACTGTAGGTGGCGCGAGCCCAACCTTAAACACTTACAATCGTAGTCAGATTTCGCCCTTTGCCCAGTGTGGCGGCAGCCAGAAAGCGCCCGGAGTCCAGTGCTTCAGGCATGCCATGTCGACCTCGGTTTCACCAGTAACCGGCGGGGGGCTGTACTACATGCAGTGTTGTCTGATTTCATTGGAATGGTGCTTGGCCTCGAGGATGCTGTACTGTCAAATATAAGTGTGGACAGTCTGCTGATACGGCCTTACATAATGGGCGATAGAAAGAACGTTTACTGCATTTTTGATGTGATGGACTGCGAAGCAAGTTGGTGACTTGTCAACATGTGCTTGCATCGTGATTGGCCATTTCCGTTCAAGGTGAGTTGTTACGAGATCATGATCATGTAGTACTCGTTGGTTAAAGCCATTTAAACCCTTGGGTGACCACGAAATTCATGAAGGTGGCTGACCGCTGCCACCAGTGACCAGTCACTTACGATGCCATCGCGTTCCGAACTCATCACCCGCTTTCCCCTCGTCCGATACGTCCCTGTCTCTGACACAGAGCATTCCACCCCATCGCCTCCCGAGGGACGAGAGGCGTCTCCTTTGCCAAACGTCTACCTCGAGCCACATAACGCATGTTGTGACATTTGCGATGTGGACTTTGACCCACCTCAAACACAAGATTCGTCGTCAACTACTCCCAATACAACGTCTGATAGTCTGAAACAGCTTCCATGCACCCATGTGTTCCACGTAAGCAAGGGAACCCAATACTATAGCAAGTAGACCGCTGAAACTTAAAAATCATGAATCTCTGCAGAGTACATGTATTGACCGCTGGTTGCTTCCACGTGATTATGATGGGTCGTTGGAGGACATACCCTCACAATATAATAAATGTCCAGTCTGTCGCGCGGATGTCATCGACATGCTAAACGACAGAGGAACTCGGATCGATCGCAAGCGGACGACGCCAACTGTGCAATCTTCCTCCACTCCCCCAAGCTCACTGGCAGAAGGACCACACCTTCGGTCAACGAGTAGGGAGTCGCTTCACAGAGGTACAGTGCCGTCCCTGGCTCGGTCAGCGGAACGGAGGTCTAACAGAGGGCGGTTAGCGTTTCTCTCTCGTATCAGGGAAATGTGGAATTCACGTCCGCGACTTCGACGGCGGAAAGATCGTGATATTTATCCATCTCAATCGATACCTTCCCCCATCTGATACTAGTAGCACTGCATATCTGAGACACCCTTGTCACCTTTGCCGTTTTTCAATTGATCAAATGTTTCATTTCATATTCCTTGCGATGCACCCTTGTCCCACCTTCAATTGCAAGCAAGAGTCCATTTTCAAATATCGGGCTATCATGATGGCAATGCTGATAACTTTGTGTCTACCTCATACGCGTGCATTGTTCATTCAGTCATGGCCACATCCCACTCACATCCCTTGCAGCGCAGTGCAGGCGTCTCCTTAAATTCAAACCATCGGTCGCTGGCAGCACTCTTGGGAACACTACGTTGGAAAGAATTATATCCTATCGATCATATGTATGTGTACACATCATACTTATAAGTTTATAAACCCGATCTCCTGCCGCCAAGTTGAGAAAACGTCGCCTGCCAAGCTTGCACTTCTGCTTCACGTCGCGCCTCGGTTGTTCGTAGGAGTGGAAGGACTGTCTGGCGAGTTCGTTCAAATGATGTAGACCTTTCTACCTCCCGCCTTACAACGGCAGTTGTTAGCGCCTTGTTCATCGCCTCATGAGCTTCGTCTTCTCGTTTCGTCTCCTCAGTCTTCTGCTTCATCTCCTCTTCTCTGATGTCTCCTGCAGCCCTCCTGTCCGGCATGACCTTCAATAGTCTAGCAGGAATGCGTCCTTTTCCAGCCGCGCCTCTACGCCAAGATTCGTTCCCAGCCCTCTCGGGCACTCCTATCGTTCCCGATACGCGATGCATGAACGTGATACAGAACCAATAACACTGCCGCCGAAAAAGAGCGTAATACCACGAGTGATTTTCTACCTGCTGGAATATTTTGCATGCGAGAGCAAAGCTCAGGCTGATGGGAGGCCGAATTGGGCCCAGACTGGAGAGATGGTCGAAGTCACGTTCTGAAAAACTCTCTGGGACGCGAGAGATCGTGTCATCGCTAACTGTAACCAGCGCATCCAGCCTTAGGACCGGTCTTTCAGCCCGTGTTTGCTCATCTGCTTTTCGCCTTGATGGCCTTCGTTCCGCTCGCAAGCGGAAGGCGTCGTCCCTTCCATCCGAGTTGAACACGTCCAGGATGATGAATTCGTGTCCTGTCCATTCCTCTTCATTTGTGCTCGGGCTGTGGTAAGATGCTCGTCTTGCTTACCTACTTGACTTCTTTCTTTGAAGTGATTAATGTTGAAGACCTTGTATTTATCATACTGTGCTGGAGACTCAAGAACCTCGGAGCATAGGGCTATCAAGGAGGTCGAAAAGGACTGGTGCGACGTTCGGTCTGTGTTCAACAACAAGTGAGCCATTACTTGGCTTCGGATACCGCGAGGCAGAAAGGATGGGAGGTGAGTTGATCGCCCGCTCACCTTTTTGCCACCCCTTTTCTATTCCACTATGACGGATTTGGATCACCATGCATCGATTACAGTGCTTTCCTAAACGTAAACCTGGAGAAACCAAACATTTTGGGGCACGGAATTCACCGGAGTCACAGGCTCCCAATAGGCACTTATACTTCATTCCATTGATGCGTTTCTCTGGAGCTCAGTGCGCTTCCGTTCAATCTACGCCATCTTCCGCATTTCCTGGCTTGACATATATTGAAAGGTTATCAGCCAATGACAGGAGCAGATCTCCAGATCGATATTTTAAGGCGATTGGTTCCCTCCGGAAGGGTCGAGTTGTTTCATGACTCACGAGTACAGTCGTGACCTTGAGGTAACTACGGTGTTGAATCTCATGTTGGATATCGGGACCTGATGACAACTTCCCCCTCGCCCTGAACTTTGTGGAAAGCGCCCAACGCCTCCGATCAGCTCGAGCTATTAACAACCTTTCATTTCCTGCTGCGGGGTCTGATTCACAGGCCAAGAGGATACTGTGTGCTTTGATCTGCTAGTAAATCTGTCGTCGACCGCGAACTCTAAATCAAAGCTAACGATGCATTGATGTCCCAAGGTTATTCCCTTCTTTTTTCAAGGGGCGATTTCCGGATCTATTTCCTCTTTTACAGGCTGTGGTCCTTCACGCTTGACCCACTGCCCTTCTCTTCTCATGCAACTTTTCGTGGACAACTTTTTCAGCCCAACCTTCACTATCGAATCCTCCCCAGAGGACACTGCTAATGTCCTCAAACGCAGGATCCTAGGGACCATCAAGTAAGTTGCTTCCTCACCAACGACTGCCCGCCGATCTCACTCTTTCGTCCTGTGAGAAGCTCGCCGTCCGTGAGCACTGAGGACGCGAGGTTGACATTCCATGGCCATGATCTGGCTGAACACACGATCCTGTCAAGTGCGAATGTCACCGATGGGTGCACCGTTAGCATCTGTACGCCCAATGACTGAACGCAATCCCCGATAGTGCTTGACTCCTCCATTTCAGGTCTTCGGTTGAGAGGTGGTATGCAACCGCAGGCATGTCCACTTCCAGCTTTCGCAGGATCGGACAACGACGGCGACCCCAGCCCCCTTCGAAAAAAGGCAGAGAAGGCGGCACTGCTTAATATGACACACCCGGGGCAGATCATGCTTACCATCAACACGATACAAGATCAAAAGTTTGAGCTCGTCGTGTTCCCCCACATCATGGTCCTCTCCCTCAAACAAAAGATTGCGGACGTCTTGAAGGTGGATGTCGAACACCAGCGTCTGCTGTTTTCTGGGAAGGTGCTTCAAGACGATGCCACGCTAGAAGATTATGGCCTCGCAAACGGGAACGCCGTTCACTTGTGTACGAAATTTGCTTTTCCACCAGTAATACCCACTTTAAAAACCCCCGACGTCTGTAGCCATCCCGCCCGGCATTGCTATTGCCCTGCCAAAGGTAGCTCGCGGGAAACGAGTTGATGAATCGGAGGTGCAGATCTTCGTCAAACATATCAACGGAAGGACGATGGCCCTGATGGTGTCACCGATGGACACGGTTGAGCACCTTATGAGTAAAGTTCAGGAGAGAACAGAAATCCCCCCAGAGGAACAACGGATTCTGTACGGCGGAAAGCAGCTCGTTCCTGGTAAGACCTTATCGGACTACAATATTTCAAAGGAGAGCACGTTGCATCTCGGTAAATGATCGATGCTATTATCCTTGCGACTTGTTAACACAGGTTTGTAGTTCTTCGTTTACGGGGGGGTTACGGAAGGCCGTTTGCGCCACAGCATATGCATGCCTAGGACGCACAGGTTACAAGCAATGTAGGGATACGTTCGATTTACAAAGTCGCTCACATTGCGCAGCTGTTAGGAGAGAGGATAATGCTATAATGGAGGAGAATGGATTGGGCGTGTAGTATGCAGTGTGCTGGATGACGGCGTTCGATCAAATAGTGCGTGGTAATATAGTCTGATTATGCTCAGCAACTACGCCGAGTAATCGGGACCAGTATGTTTATCATGGCTTCACCGTTCTCGTCCTGTGTCAGAGTCGGAAACCTTGAAAGCACCCATACACTAAATGGACAATGATTTCCACTGCAACCTTTTTCATTGCAAGGTTCAATGGCAGGTGATAGCCGTGCGGACTACACCGCAGCACACGTCTAAAGCATGGTCAAGCAAGTACATAATCCACGAAGCCGTGTCCCTGACTTCTTTGAGAGCCAACGAAATCACCAACTAGCAGCTTCCAGCCGTTCGCGAGGTAATGGAACAGTCCCGCAACCAAGGTCACCACCACCGCTACTGCAAGGCAGACCAAGGCAAGGGTCCCAGCTGGCGGAGGTGCAATGTCGAACTCCAAATTCGCATCCATGCGTTGACCATCCGGACCGACCGGGAAGTGCAGAACGAAAAGTGACACGTTGAGAAGACATATCGCAGCACCGACAGCAGCGACTGACCCGTAAACAAAGACATTGAGTGCCACTGTCCAGTATTGTGGTGCGCCAAAAAGGGCCTCTTTTGGTCGAAGAGAAGCCCATTTTAAAAGAAGGAGCGCGACAGTGGGGACGATGAACCCGCAGTTGAACAATGCAAATGCATAGCACATAAGCCCTAAGTTACCTCTTGTCGAGCTAGGGGGGGCGGATTACATAAAAGATGAGATACAGTTTGAGGAAGAACTAGATGGACGAACCTAAATATCGCGCCATAAGTCAAACTGGCCCCAATGAATGCAACTTGGCCGACTGTTACTAGAATGTGCTCGTGCGTTTTGGATGTTTTCTATCACGACTGAGTACAATACGCAGGTGGAAGGTATCGAGACAAGTACCTCTGCCCAGTCAGCAACTCCATGGTATCCTGTGTGATCAAAGATAGCTTGTGTGCGCGAGTAAAATGATATTTCCTCTGCGTTTTTCTCAAGCACTTTGAGCTGTATTTCGAGAGGTCAGAACGAGTGGTCGTAAGGTTTAGAAGTGGGGAACACACATGGTCCTGTAAACGTCGTGACTTTGATAAACACTCAAGGTACCCGTCAACACTGAGGGGAGTCTATTGCAAAGTAGCTTGAGTGTGATAATTCGAAACGACATCGAAGACCTACAAGCCTTTGTATCTCAAGTCGCCGACGGCGGATTCCGGAGATCTAAGTCACAAGAACACAGATCTAAGCGTAAGCGCCGAAGTCGATGGTCGACCTGCCAACCATAGCTCTGCAACTATCGATTTCTTCCTTGATTTCTTCTAGCACTTTGTCCCCAGATTGAATGTATCCTCGCTGTTTCTTGTCAGTACCCGTAGGGAGCCTTGATGTGATGGGGCCAGAGGGACGTACATGTTCTTCTGACTCTCGAATGATTGCAGAGGGGAGCAGAATTTCTTTGAGGTCTTTTTTTTGTCGGAGATGAATGCATTTCTGATAACTGTCTCACAGGGGGGGGAAGAAACACATACAACAGCAAGAGTGAGATACACAGAGTCCCTCCGCGATCCCGCGCTTGACTGAGGTGAAAAATAACTGGCGAAAGGAACGATTCTGACGAAACAAATACTACAAGTGGGCCAATCAGGCTTCAGCATTATGGCTCTAGTATGAATGCAACCGCACATTTCGAGCAAGCCATTCGGCCACTGAAAGTAGTGAAATGAAAACCCATATGATCCCATATGGAATGAGGAGCAGACAACGCAGACGACAGAGGAGTTGGACCAACATGTTGCACATCGAGAGTCAGAACCAGCGACACTACAGTCGCTGAGACCTCTTTATGATGGCAGTCTCGTGTAGAAGACGCCCTGGTCAGTGGAACCACAGACTGATGTTCCAGATATGTACATACCAGCGTGAATTCATTTCCAGAGGCACGGAACAATGGAGGGTTCCAGGTCCTCCACGTGTCTGATTGCGCTCAGGGTCCACGATGGGACGCAACGTGGGAGATGCATGTTACTGTAATGAAAGAACGTATCAGCGGAGGCTGCGAGGCTGCGCTGGCCAGTCACATTGCGGCATGGCGAAGAATTAGGCACCACCGATAAGAGCCAGTAGAAACAGTCTCGCTTCTCAGTTCACTGTCAGGCTCGGCTTAGGGCAGAACTCTGCAAGCAGTGACCTTCGTGTTAAAAAGACGCAAGTAGACGCTAGCGAGGTGAATTCGAAAGAAGGGTTTCGTGATCTTGATATGAACAAGTTTGAACGTTTTGGTGGATGCGGCAGGCGCCGACTTGGCGGTGCGGCCTAGTACCTACCAAATGTTGCACAGTTTTGCCTTGTTGGAGGTTTAGCACAGATCTTGCGACATCATGATGCTGAGTATTCGAGTCGCACTGCCCGGGCTCCACACCAGGGCAGGCAGGCAAGATCTCCAACGTCCAAGCCTGAGGCGCAAATCAAACGGCATCACGCCCTTTGACACTGATTGCGAACCAATCGAGCACGATTATTGTTGCAAAGCACATTCAGGCTGTGTGTTCTTTACATTAAAGCTTTCCCTACGCATCCTGACATTTCTTATAAAGAAAATTATGAGTACCATTGAGTGTGCAGCATCGAAATAGACGCCTTCTCTCTGCCTTTTACCTGTTATCCTGCCTTCGACGTGCTCGATGTCAACGCCAAACGCTACTTCCAATGACGGACATACTAGTACCTCAGAGTTGGGGTCTTCGAGCGCAGCCTCTCCCACGTTCAATTTCGACCACGAAATGGATCGTTTGTGGAACAACTGTGAAGGGCTTGCGCGCGATACCTTAATGAACTCGAAGGTGAAACCCCTTCACCTTTCCCTGGGGCTCCTCTTCGATGGGCTCTGTCAAGCGAGAGACCGAAGGTTGTTCAATAACAAACCGGAACTGCCAAGATCGCTCGAGTTGCCTCTCTTTTGGACCGCCATATCCCGGGCATCCAGCATCGAGCGGGATGATATCGCCCTGCATCTTCGCACAGGGATTGAGAGGTTTTACGACGGGCGGTATCTCCCGCAACGTATTGCCCAAGCAATATGGGACGAACTTGAAAAAAGAAAAAGTGAAACCACTCGCGGTGCATTTTCCGATGTTACAGTGAGTTCGGGACATCAATCATAACACCCAGCGACCAACACTAAAATGACGCTTATGCGAGATCGATATTCTCTCTCTCGCGACCGAGGAGACTGCACTCGTTTTGAATCGAGCGAAAGCTATCTCCTTAGAACATGTCAGGTTACGTCTCCTTGTATATCATCACAACGCTGACAAAATGCATACTAAAACAGTCCAGTGAATTTATTGCTCCACAACACACTCTCCTTGCGCTTTTTGAATGTGCTGAACTTCAGGCTATCCTTAATCGATGGTTGAAACCCGAAAACGCCGAAAGACTCCCCAGCATTGTGCAAAGTTTGAGACCCATGTCCATCTCTGATCGTGAACCGTCATCATTTCCTATCTTAAACGAGTAAGTCTGTGTAGAGTGAAATTCAGCTTGTTTTTGAGAATTTTGCAGATGGGCGGTCGACCTCACTGAGCTCGTCAAAGAAAAGAAGGCGCGAGGAGAGTTGGTCGACCCGTTGATTGGCAGAGTGCGATTTTTCGTAACAACAATGATCTGCTAGTGCAATACAAACGTTCTCACAGGATAGAGAACTACGTCGTCTCATAAATGTTCTTTCAAGGCAGTATGTTTTCTTCTCTTTGATTCAGGGCCCGTTGATGACATCCATTGCAGCAAGAAGAACAGCGCCCTACTTCTCGGTGCGGGCTTTCACACAGAAGAGTATCCGGGACTGCTGATATAGTTTGATCCAGGGGATCCAGGGGTCGGGAAAACGGCTATTGCTGAAGGCCTGGCGCAGAGACTTGTCATAGGAAACTTGAAGGTTGACGGTACGTTCACGCCTTCGTCAATGTTTCGGCTGTTGATTTTCCTCCGAGTCCTTAGAAAACGAAGAGTTCAGTGTTGGAGTCCCGGAATCTATGGTCGCCCGGGTGTTCAATCTAGATCTTGCTGCAATACTTGCAAGCACAGCGTGCAAGTCGGCATACGAACAGGTTAGCGGCCATTCTTCGCAGGAGTTTGGCACTAAATCTTATCATCAGATCGTCAAGATGATCTTGGATGGTAACGACTGCCTCCGTCGGGTGTATCTGGTCTCACCATCATCCTCTTCTCTTAGAGATCGTGCAACACGAGGAAAGAGGGATAAGGGCTATAATATTTATAGACAATCTCAGCCAGATTACCATAGGAGGCTATCGCGGCGATGGAACTGGAATGTGAGCAGTGCACAGTCATGTAACTTTCCTTTTTATGCTAAAGATTTGAAAGGGATGCTGCCACTATCATGAAGCCTGTTCTGATGAAAGGAAAAGTACGCGTAGTCGGGTGCTCGACTGTTGAAGATTTCCGAATTCACATAGAAAAGGATGGCGCGCTCGCTCGTCAGTTTTCGCAAGTACGTGATCAAGACCGATATCGATGCCATGCATTGATTTGTACATTGCGCAGATTCACGTCTGCGAGTCTACTCCGGCACAAACCTTAGAAATATTACGAGGAATAAAGGTCGCTCTCCAACGCTTTCATAAAGTCGACATTTTGGACGATGCCCTTGTAGGTGCTACCAGGATTGCTGCCCAGTTCTTCGCACATAAGCGGTCAGAACCAACATGCTTTGCATTGTTCTTGATTCGGTACTCACTCAATATTGACTTCAGACTCCCAGACTCCGCGATAGATTTGATTGACGAGACCTGTGCTTCTGCCACTCTCGCGCGCAGCGCCAATTCCGAAGAAGCATGGAAGCTTCAGAGGAAAAGGGTCGTATTGGAGATGGACATCCGTTCACTGATGGCATGTGGCGCAAGTTACTCCTTTTTTTCGTGACCGTTTACCACCTACATAGCGAGACATTGACGAGGAGAGCGATCGGAGAATGATGTACGCTCAGCGAAAATTGCAATCCCTGGATAAAAAAATAGAAAGTCGCCGTTCTTCGAGGAAAACCTGTCAAACTTTGCTTCGTAAGCTGAAGGAGACGGGAGAGAAGATCAAGAAAGAGGAAGATCGATTCGAACAAGGGTAAAGAATGGTTTAAAATCTTCGTGGTAACCTCACGCTTACCCGTTGACCAAAGCGCGTTCCACAACGATGCGGATAGGCAGAAAGCCATGGACACAGTCCGGACACTTGGCATCGAAGAAGAAACCTTGCGAGATCAATTAGAGAGGGCCCAATCCGGAGAGCCAAACGTGGATGACGGCGAGTTCGAGAGCTGCAAGCCCGAGCCGATAACCTCGAAGATGGTTTCGAAGACCGCCTCGTATTATACATTCATCCCTGCGAGAGAAATTTTGGACTCGGAGGATAGCATCCTAAATGTCGCAGAAAAGCTGAATGGCGTGGTAAGGGTTTCTTCTTCTTATGGTCACAGTGGTCACAACGCCCTGCACAAGGTTATCGGCCAGCAGGAGGCGGTTCAGGTTGTCGCGAACGCCATACAGTGCTTGTGGGTGGGATTCAAAAACCCACGCAAGCCCATTGCTTCTTTTCTTTTCGGGGGACCATCTGGATCAGGGAAAACATTATTAGTAAAGGAGGTGTGTCTTGATCCTTTTCGTTACCGGACAAACGACACTAACAACGCCATACATATATCAAGCTTGCCGCTATTGCTCTCCGGCAATCTGGGACATGCCAACGCATCAATGCGAGCGACTATGCCGAATCCCACAGCATCTCACGTCTGGTAAGCACTGCAGTCGAAACTACAACTGGCCCAAATTGCTCGGCTTAAGCAAAAGTTCTCAGATTGGAACGCCCGCGTGCACAGGCTTTGACGGGGGTGGTCAGCTCACCGAGTGTGTCAGAAGAAAGCCCTTTTCTGTTGTGCACATCAAAGAGTAACAGTGACGTTTCCAAGTGATTTGGAAACCTTGTTAACATCGTCTTAATTCATCCAGCATCGAAAGGGGATGCGTCGAATTCCGGACACTCATTCAAACTATTCTCGATGAAGGAACCCTCAGAGACGGAGATGGGAACGTTGTGGACTTCGCGTGAGTATCATCTATTCTTATTTCTCTCTCAGGTTGTAAAATGAAGCATCCCAGCAATTGCATTATCATCATATCAACGAGCGTTGGCCAAACGAACCTTAGGCCCTCTATGTCAGAAGACATGGAGCGCAAACACTTCGTAAACGAGATCGAAAACAAGTTTCCTGGAGAATTCCTGTCACGCCTTGACCAAATTGTGGTTTTCGTGCGTTTCCAAACTTCATCAGCACAAGCGAAATCGTCTGACTCATCTCGACTTGTGTAGCGTCGTATGAGTGATGCTACACTGATAGCAATGGTGGATGCTCGCCTGGAGGAGCTGAAAAAGCAGCTGTCAATCGTTGATCTTCAATGTGACTATGGGGTCGCGAGGGGCTACCTACACTGTCAGGCTGCCTATCGCCGTATCGGATCCGCACGGAGGCTCGAACGGACTATTCGATCTGAAATCCTTGCACCGCTGGCAAAACTCCTTCTCGAGAATGACGTGCCAGCGAACCAGACAGTGATCCTGAGCGTCGACAGCATCAATGGGGGTCCAAAAAGAATATATCCCAGGTTGATCGAGGGAGGCATTACACCCGTAGTGGAGCCAATGGAAGAGTCGCCACCATCGTCCCCTGCTTCTTCATATTACAGTTTTGACACACATGAATCTGGAGAGGACTCGCCCACAGATTCACTCAGTGTGGACGACGAGGCCAGTCCTCACAGCCAGAGTTGGACGCCGTTCTCGTTTAAGCATGGAGGTCCCCCAATTCCCAGCCCTCTTCCACAGAGGATATTCTAGGGCCCACCCTTGTGCCAAATTTCCAGACAATAGGGTGCGTGGTTCGAGGATGAGGAACTCCCTTCTAGATATCTGGAAACGTGTGCGATAGCGTATATACACGTACTACGTTGAGTATGATAATGTCATATCGTGAGCCCTAGGCTTACAATATCTTGTACTACATAGCTACAATAACTCCGTGAATGTCGATCTTTTCTGGGACCATGTCCCACCGTTCCGTTCAAGTTACGATAAACTGCGCGAGTGAGGTGCTGGAGAGGGTGTATATGCGCTGGGCGGACAACACTGCGCTGCCTAATGATGGTTCAATCCTTCCTGAAAACCCTAGTCGCCATTCTATGGGGATACTCTTATGTGCCGAAGCTAGCCATGCTGGGAAGTGATGGTGAATACAACCAAACTACCGGGTTGGTAATCTGGCGTTAAGAGGGTGGTGATCGAGGGAGGCGTTATCAAGGGAGCAGGACAAGGTTAGTGAAGGTAGGGACCGAAATCGAGGTAGTTGCTGTTCCTGTACTTACGCAGCCCTTTTTGTGGGACAGCTAGGGCAAACGTGGGTGGAGACGTTTTAAAATACGTAGCCCACCTTCTCCGGCAGATATTAACCCTTCGTTGATTTGAACTGCTGTGCGCACCAACGGCTCGCATCAACCTTGTTGTGAACCTCGTTGATGGTATACGTGTTCCATCGGAAGCACAGCGTGGAACGGCGAATCCAGAGCACTTGCGGACATATGGTTAGCGGTCCGTGCCTTTCCCAAGTGTTGAGGAGCGCTGCAATTCTGAGCAATGTCGGCGTGTGAGGGGTTCGCAACAGATTATTTGTTTTGATCTAAATGTACTTGCCCTTGCGACGGAACGTCGTCAACGTGTCAAATGCTTTGCCTCAGATGTCGCGTTTGATCTGGGCATGTCGTGCTTCATCGTTTGACTTCCTCTTTTCTTGATTTTCTGCGCCTTCTCTCTCCTTTTCCTGCCGCCCAGCCTCAGCCTTATCAAAGTCCTCCTTGAGGTCGTCGTCGTCTTGTTCCACAACTGCAAGGCCATTTTTCGAGAAACGAGTAGTTGCAGACCCTGAATAAGGACCAGTAGATCAAGAATAGAATGTAGTTGAGAGTATTCATGACGATGCGGTCGACGTAGTGCAACGATGACCAGTCCAAACGACCGATTTTTTCTTGCAAACCCCAAAGTAGGACCGATAGAAGGCCAGAGTAGAGTTGGAGATGATTATGATGGCGTCTCCAACGTACCAAGAGGAAAAGGTATGGTTGTACCCAGGGTGACCAAGCCAAAGAGCGAAGTGTAGCGACGGACGCTCCGAGCGACGAGATTTTTGCTGTATATCCGACGCAGGCTTCGCGTCACGAAGCTCAGGTCGTTTGCAAGTGGAATCGGTTTGCAGATCGGTTCTGTGTCATGGGAGATAGTGCAGGTGCTGGGCAGGAGGCGACGCAGCGAGATTAATAGAGATGTGAGAAGATATGGGTTGGAATTGAGGGTTTGCGGACGATAATGTCGGAAATTATAATAATTTCCCATTGCACTGCTATGGATATGGTATGGGAATGGGTAATAATCCTGCCCAAAATCGGCAATCTCTCTCGAATATCGTTCACAATCTACTAAATTCAAGGGGCACCCAAGCAAAAAGTTTTCAACACGAACCCGGAAAAGTTGAGGGGGCAGGACCCCAGAATTGAGTTGAATACCATACCATATAGTACCATACTCAACGCACGAAATTCGACCAAGTCCAGATGTCTTATTAGTTATGTAGTAGCTTGGTAACAGCAACTAACTTCATGCTTGCTTCACTCAAACGGCACAAACTTGGCTGACTTTGCAGAGCGCTCGTTATGACTGATTTGAATGACGACTCTTCATAAGACCCACCTGCACTCCATTGTCCTCAATGCCAGTCATGCCATCTGTTGTTCTGACCATTGTCTTCGTCGTGGCTGCCCAGTGCAGCTCCTGAGTCCGACAAGCCTTAGGTACGTCCAACGCAGGAGCTGCCATGGGTGCCCATAGATTCAAAGCTAAGACTAGTGATCGAGACTTGAAAATATTACGAGGTAAAGGCTAGAAAGCAGAAGGGTACACTGATGACCTTCATACGCAAGAACAAAACCACAGCTAAGAGGGCGGCGGAAGTCATCAGACCGTAAGTATGGTACGTTTCCCGTCCCAATGGTCGCGTTCGGGGTTTTGGAGATGATCATACGACCGTGCCTGCCTTTGCTGCAATACGGGGCCAAAGGTCAGCCTGTCGGAAGCAGAGTCCGTGAGCTTGTGGGTACAAGGCAGGATGAGGGACATACGCATTCTTTTGCGACAGGACCGACGATAACGGAACCCTTCATGTCGCCCTTGTTGTTGACAATAACACCAGCGTTGTCCTGTAGAGGTACGAGTTAGGAGCGCATTTGATGATATCGACAAATGAAGAACGAGGTCACGGAAAGACGGATAAAGCGGCATACCTCGAAGTAGAGGAAAACGCCATCCTTCCGTCGCCAGGCCTTGCGTTGGCGGACGACGACTGCGGGCATGGCTGTAGAATGTTAGCACCTCTGGCTCACGAGTAAAGCTCTGATCCAAAGCATTGCAACACTTACTTTTCTTCCTTAGTTCTGGCTTTCCCTTCTTAACGGAAGCGACGACCATATCACCCACACCAGCATCTGGAAGTCTGTTGAGACGTGCACCGAATCCATACGGTTCGATAAGGAAGAGAGATTTTGCCCCACTGTTGTCGGCACAGTTGAGGACCGCACCGACTGGAAGACCTAGGGTGAGTCGGTATTTCTTCCCCGAAGCGCCAACTGTAGTAGAAGACTGAGATGGATCATCATCGGTATATTGAACGGTGAAGAGCGACCTTTTTCTTTCGCCATTTTGCTTGACAATAATATTCCGCGACAGCTGGACTTGCTATCAACACAGGGCCATGATCAAAGTTTCCTGCCGACATAAACTATACAGGTCAGGAACCACAGAAATACCCACGGTTGAGACTCAGACTGAACCAAGCCTTGATGTTCATGACTGATATAAGTTCCTATTGTAGCCAATTTGTAGGTATCTCTAATTCTCAACATTCGGCTTCAGCTTCAACCTTTCTATCCACATATTATCAAAATTGCGAGATGAGCACTCGACAGGCCTTTATCCCACAGCGTCCTCAGTCCGTTGTGAACACGACCGCATCTTCAGAACCGCATCCAAGTCCTGGCATCAACGCACTGAACCCTTTGAATACGAGCGCAAGCACAGGCCCAAGCAAGAACTTCGATCGCCCGCGTACATCCCTGGATGCCGACCCGAGAGACTCCCTTCGGAACGCGGGCGGGAAAGCTCGTTCGTTAGCCGCGTTCTTAGGGAGGAACAAAGGCACCTTGTCGCCCGTCGCACAGGTAGACGGACTAGGCCCTGCCGAAGGACAAATGCAATTGCACAGACGTAGCTTTGATGGCATTCGCAAGCCCATTATGGCCCCTCTATCGATCATACCGTACCCCACGCCTCAGCCAAACGCGATCGGTCAAGGAACGTATGCCTTCCCTCGACCTTCTACTCCCCTCTCTGCGTCTGCTGTGCTCAACAAGGGCCTTGGAAGCTACGAGGACGGCCGAAATAACGAGGGAAACGAGGACGGGATCTTGTTCATGGGACCCGGAGCGGAGGCGGAACCGCGCGTGGACACTGGGGGAGGTGTAACCGGATATATGCGCGTATTTTCGAGGTCTGGCAGTGGAGGGACTGGTATGGGTACAGGCAGAATAGGACAGCAAACTTCGGGGCTAAAGATCGCTGCTCCTGTTCCAGGGTATACGCAAGCAGGCCTCGGCATGCGCACAGGTGTCCAAGGAGACGACGAGGCCCATATTGACCGAATGTATGCGCGTCAGTCGAGGTCCTTGGAAGCTATCACTGAGGAGGTAGATCGTGATGAGATGGAAAGAACCACCGAACCAGCAAGGTCCCTTTGGGGAGTGAAGCGTGGTATAAGTCGCGAGGAGATGGAAAGGGACGGGGGGTCTGTTGGCGGAGACGACCAGGCTCAGGGATCAGCCAAGAGGTTAAGGCGCACGCAGGATGAAGACGAGGTACGTCAGGTCACTCTATCAGGCAGACTCGTTCAACGCGTCTGCTGCCCATGCGATCTTTTTGTCGACTCTAGGAATACACTCGTTTGTCAAGCCCTCAGATTCCACCAACTCCTGCGTTGCCCACGACATCTTTTCGCGATCTCGCGGATCCCTCTTTAACCTTGGATTCGCTGTTTGAGAACGTAGGGGAATTTGTGAACGTGGAGGAGTTCGAGGCAGAATGTAAGCGGTGGACAGAGTGCACGAGAGAGGAATGGCTGAAAGGCGCTGATGGTGAGCCAACCTCCTTCCTTGAACAAGATCGTGATCAAGTGTGCAGAGTTGATCGAAGAGTACACGGAAATATTGAGCATGGTGCGTTTTGCTGTTGTCTCCAAGTACTTGGTGCCTAATTGCACACAACCGCATGTCATTGGGCTTACAAAGGTCAAAGATCACCTAACGTATGTTCCCTTTTTCCGAGGCAGATGTCAATCCCGTTCACTTGTCGTAGCGAAAAAGTGATGTCTTTTGCAAACCTCATGAATGCTGTCGGAGAAAGACGAGCAGAACTCAACCGCGACAACGAGACGCTGCACGAAGGAATGGGCATTGTGGCAGAAAACATATCAAAATTAGCGACGAGGAAGTGATGAAGTAAAGGTTGTATCTTTCTTTGATCCCCTTGTCTCATCGCGCGGCAACGCAGAACCAAGGTCAACTCCCAAGCCAACACTGAACAGAATCATCGATCATGGTCTTTATTCGAGTCAGCGCGTGTGTGCCCCCTTCCTGTATTACCAACAATGTATTTCACCTGTATGCTTCTGCTGTGCACGTTGTACTCCACCACTTGCCAACTACTTGCTGTCCTGCTCCGCTCTGCGGTCCTGAGTTGAGGAACTGCGTAAAGCGAGCGCCATGAAAAATCAACGCACGTGACAAACGAACCGCGGGTTCTGAACACGTGCGGCTTTTGTTCCCTCTCTTCATCTCGTTCGTGTTGATGGTCCTTTCGAACTTCTTCACGACATTCTTAACGAATCTCCAATCTCAATACTAAAGACTTGTCTTGTGAGTTCGTTGCCTTTTGTCTATGCTCCTCACTCACCCGCTGGCTATACTTGGCTGGCCACCGTTATTTACCAGAGTCTCCACACATTCTCTCATCCATCTCACGAACTACAAGAGGCCCGAGACCACCTATCGGGCCAATTGTAACGACAATACCTGCTAACCACCTCGCGTATCAACTATCGTGCATTCTCTGCTTTCATATCTCCTTGCGTAACCCTTGCATAAACTTGCCACTCAACAGACCAGACTGCAGAGATGGCAGGAACACAACAACTTCCACCTTGGATGACGCTCTTCACGACGGTCATAACAAATTCACAAGGTCAACCTGTGGCGACGAGCACGACGACGTTGCAGTTGCCACTGACGTACTATGGCCCTAGTGTGAGTCTTTACTTTTCTTCGCATTCTTTCACGCTGGCGCACGTGCATTTGCTTGGGCGAGGGTTGAGTTCGAAGGAGCGAAGTGGAGCTTGAAACTTGAAAGGAAGCCGAGGTGGTTCCTATTGCGAGAAGCATCGTAGTGTGAGGCGAATCGCGGATCTCGGATCACCACCATAGATAATGGAATGACGTTGGAGGCGTAACAACTGACAACTCGCTCTGCTATTCAGATTCCCCTTGGAACAGATGGGGCTTGGACCTGGGGTGGTCTCACTCCTCCCGCATCGACCGCATCAACGTCATCCACAGCGACACCTACCATTACTCCCTTCACGACGGTACAAACGTCATTGACGTCCACGTCAACAACCACGTCAGCAACCATGAGTACAGCTACAACTACAATCACTGCGTCGTCGACGCCCTATCCTTTCTCTTCCTCATCAACCCTTTCAAAGGGTGCTCTCATCGGCATCATATTCGGTGGCATCGTGGCCTTCATTCTCATGCTCCTCCTGCTCATCTGTTTTGTCCGGTATCGTGCACGACGACGGAATAGTGGGTACCTCCAGACGCCAATTTGGACGCACTGGGAAGTCGTTGGTCCCTCAGGCCCAGCACCGGATGAGGAACGACCCTCCGGTGTTGGCTCTCCCCGGGAAGGTGGTGAAGAAGCTGACTCGTTCCTCCGCCGTAGTAGAAGTGCCACGGACGGAACGCGGCGCGTCAGCTCGAGCGTTCGTCCAGTCGCTTCTCTGCCTCCCGGCGCTGCGGCTCCGCGCATAATTGGGAGCACCAGCTCGGATCATTCCCGCCATTCAAATTCGTCTGTGGGGACTGATTATGGTATTTTGTTGCCCGATGGTGGTCCTATCGGTCAGGCATACCGCGACGACGCTCATTTCCCTACTCGACCGAGCAGTGAGATGACTGGCCATATAATGCCTCCTAGAGAGCTTCTTAGGATCGATGACGAAGAAGAACCTCAGAGCCCGCCACGCATGTATGGCCTTCCACGACCGAGTGACCCATCATTCCCAGAAGTCTTCTCACCCCTTCTCCCACCACCACCACTTGATATCGACCGTCTGTCTTCCCACAAATCTTCATCGCTGAACGAAAAAGAAAAGTCTGTCCGTAGTTTATCCTACCCTGCCAGCGACATGGAAGATTCCAAGGTCTACACTGCGCGCCGTGTCCGAGTTCAAGAACTTGGGCCGCGTTCCCCTACCGACGATACCTCTTCCAATACACATGCGGAGACCAGCCCAGTTCCCGGTCCCAGCAGCTGGAGGAATAGCTTCGGACTGGGGTCAATCTCAAGGCTGAGGAGGAGCTGGTTCGGCGGTTCAGCTTCAAGAAATACCTCGAGGTCATTTCACGGGCGTGGTCGTTCAGAAGAGGCAGAAATTGGTCGATCTCTCTTGGCTGCTCCCCCTGCACGTCCACGGGCTGGTCTTGGTCTAAGTATCGATGGCCAACGCCCCATGTCGTCGGTCAGCACCAAGAGCGCGGTATCTGGCAACACTATATATCATGATGCTATTTCGCGGCTCGGCACCCCAGTTACCCCCGTCTCGGTTCCTTCGCGTGCAGTGACACCCGCAAGCGGTGGTGGTGCAGCTCCGGGAAGTACTTTTGTCTCTCTTATTCCTGTGGGAGCACCGCCTGCGTACACTGCCAGTGACCCGTACAATTCCATCGGAAGTAGAGGAAGTTTCCCTTATTCGCAGGGAGTAGACGTGCTGGACCTTCCTGTTCCAGAGCCCGCCTCTCCTTTCGCCGCCTCTGGAGGTACATACGCGGTAACAAGGATTACGGCTTTGCCGCCTGGACTCGGGGGCTCGCACACAAGGGCATGGCGTGATTCATTATCTGCCATCACTGGATCTTCGAATGAGGCTGGTATCACGATTGATGTGCTTGATGCTGAGCCACCAAGGGCTGGTGAAGGATGGCGTTCAATGTCGGCTGGTTTGCTTGGCGGAGGCAATAATGGATCCGGTCCAAGTGATCGGCGAACGACGTTTGGTACGGTAAGTTTTTCTCGAGGGGGGGGGGGATGTTTTGGCTGATCACTCATCTATGTGGTTGATCTCTACAGCCTCAGCTGGTCCATCAACGTCATCCGATGCTCTCTGAGCGAGGCTCGCTGCATTCGGTACACTCTCACCTAAATCCGTACTCGCGCTCTTCAGGCTCCGCCCCAACATCCTCGGGGAATTTCCACAGTCTTTCTGGTTCACACTCCTCCCGCCCATCGGCATATTCTAGGGATCAGACCGAAAGTTCTGGCTCTCTCTATTCTGGCTCCCGCATAGGTGGCACAGGCTTCCCCATCTCACCCGCTATTTCTGCATTCGGAGGAGGCGGTACCGATTCTGGCCGCATCTCCACCGTGGATGAGCTTCCGTCACCAACTTCTGATGGTCCCAGCCGTATATCAGTCGTAGGTCCCATGCCCTCGTTTGCTCGTTCAGCAATGTCCGCACCCACGATCCGCAGTGTAGGTGCGACGACTGTCTCTGATGACACTGAGGTAACGAGGACAACTGTGACTGCTGGGACGGGAACTTCGGATGAGTTGATGGACAACGGGAACACCGACAACTTTGCGTCGAGGTTTAGGCTTGGAGAGTTTGATTTTGAGAGAGTCAGGATATAGGCCGTGCTCGTGTTCCTACTGAGCAGAGTGGTTATCTTTATTTGTTGGACACTGCTTGTTTCATTTCCTTTTCCTCTTATCATTTCTTCTTGTTTTCTCAGCTTGCGCTACCCCCACCCTCACCTGCTGCATTTGCGATACCTCACTCATGACCTGCACTAACCATTTCCACTGCGATACCTCCATTTAACATACATCTACATACATTTGCGATACGTCCTCCTCATGATTTGAACCAACCATCTCAATTGCGATACTTCCATGCTTGCTCATATAACATGACTTTTGATGATCCGATTCCTCGAGTCTCGTACTCACTTGGGTGACTTGAATGATAGATGGGTCTGCGACGTCACTCCGCGTTAAAACCTTGAGTTCATTCATCATGTTGTGCAGAAATGGGAGCGACTGTGCTCCCGATGGCGGACGTATGCTACCCAGTGGCGTCGCGCGGGTCTGGCTGCAAAACCTCGGGCCATTTTTCGCTCCGTTCCACTTAGGATTTTTGTTTACAAACATTGTCGGACAAATAGAACTAAGCCAAATAAGGCAGTCACATGATATCAATCATCTCGAGATTGCCGCTTAGCGACATCGGCCTCTGAAGTAGACGATCTTGAGCGCTGCAGCGCTCGACACCGACTTCCGCGAATTGTCCCCACAATCACATCCCTCGCACCCTCCCTTTCTGTTGTAACTTCCCTCGCTGGAATTCACCTGCGACTGACATACCAAAATGGGTCCCGAATATAATTGACATTAGTGCTGCTTCCAGTAGCCCTTCGTCAACCTCAAGCCCCATGACTGCAAGCTAGCGCAAACAGCCCTGAGCAAAATTTTGGTGTAGAATTGTGACCTTCGGATCTTAGTGAGTCCCAGGCTTAAAACGAGTTGTGCTGGCCTCAGCTAACCCCAGAAAATGCCTCCCTTCAATCAGCTCTCACCAGCTGAACAAGCTGAATTTCACCACTGCTTTCCTTGCACTGGGTGGTGGGTTGGTGCTGCCTTGTGTCATATATCATGTCATTCCAGTCAACTCTGCTCCTCCAGAGCCTAGTCTGCCTTTCCACTTATTTCTAATACCCCTGATTTCATACCTTGTTCCTCATCCTTCATACTTTGATGGACATTTGACATATCTAATAACTCCACCTTCTAATTCATTCCATTCTGACTTGCTTTGACTCCTTCTGACTCATTCCCTATCTTTCTGATGACTTTGATCCACATTCTGTTCCACTCTGGTACTTTGGTGCCCTCCATGTTTACTTGTCACCATAGTATATAAACCTTTCTTGTATTCTGTATTCTGCAATTCAAATATCAACTTTGATCACTCCTCTGTTTTGTCCACCTAAGTCCTCCTCTCAACACTTGAAGCTAGCCTTCTTGTTGTCACTCTGACCCTCTGTTTCTCTGTTGACAAAAACTATAATAAGGCAGTGATTGCCCAGACTACTAGGGATTAGCTAGGAGTAGTAAATAGGTATAAAGGAAACTCACCTCAGCCACTGCCAAAGAGGGGCAAAGAAT
>KN825120.1:0-30802 GCA_000827395.1 Paxillus rubicundulus Ve08.2h10 | reverse complement strand
TCAAAATGGCAAGGTCACAAATCACTTGCTGTGGACCATGTAATCATCTCAGTACGTCTCTGCATCACCCTCCAATCCGATACTAATATTATTTTACTAGGACACTAACAACATTCAACAATATTTCTCAGATGAACAACAGCTGACACTATGGCGTGTGATCCCTGCACTCGAGGAACTCCAGACAGCCTGGGAGGGTAAGGGAGAAAATCCAAAGTACGCTCTCTATAAGCAAGCGATCCACGGTGGACTTGGCAAAATTGCCAAATACTACAACAGACTTGACGACAAACCAGTTTACATTCTTGCGCTTGGTATGTGATTACTTTTATTCAGAATCTCGCTAACTTTTTTACATAGTTCTACACCCATACTATAAACTCAACTACATCAAGATGGCATGGGGTGGTCCTGAAGAGCAAGAGAAGGAGATCGCTGGCGGCAATCCTAATCCCAAAAACTGGTATGACGAGGCATTGAAGACAGTTGAGAAGGCTGTGCAGGAGTACTGGAAAGAAGGCGAGGCTTCCAACACTAACAAAACCACAAATGTGGTGGTTGCCTCGTCTGCGTCCAGGAACCCAGCCCCAGAAACACTAGAGTCGGAATATGATTGCCATCGGCGCCCACTCCTTGAACAAGCCAGTCGCAAGCCTGACCTGGGATGGTCTGCTGAGCTCCGCTGTTACCTCAATGACCTACCAGATGGTGTTTTTAAAGACATGGATGTCGTTGAATGGTGGTTGGTAAGCACATTTGGTTTTCTTTCCCTCTTGTCAACATAACTATGTAACTAATGTCTACAATATGATTAAGAAATATTGTTCTACTTATCTGACGCTCGCCAGCATTGCCAAGGATATATGCGCTATCCCGACATCGTCTGTTCCATGCGAGCGTCTTTTTTCAGCTGGAGCAGAGATTGCTACGGATCATCGGTCTTGCCTCGGTTCAAAAACCTTCAAGGGGCTACAAGTCATGAAGCACACATGGCGGAACTCAATTGTCAACCGTGCCGCCATAAACTCTCAGCAGTCAGAGGAAGTTGTCATGGAAGAATTCAAAGAACTTTATGAGATGGATGTGCAATTGGCAGAGCTGGACAAGATTGGCGAGGTTGATGAAGTGGTTGAGCTTCTCTCATAGTTTTTTGTATCAGAACACAGGCTCATACATGTAGTACAATATGCAAATGGTCCTCATGAAAACTGGTCGCAACCAGTTTTCATTTGGTCTTTGACATTGCTCAAAAGTGGGCAACTGAGACTGAGACCGAGGGTGACTGAAGGAAACCGAGACCGAAATTCGGTTGCCGTTGGTTGCGGTCCGGTTCAGTCCTCGGTTTTTCATTGGTCTCAGAACTGGACTTTAAAACACTAGTCACCCTATGTACAGTACAGGTGGGCCAAGTCACTTCAAAATTTATTACACTCACCCAACACCTGCATTCCATCACAAATCCCCCCTATTGTGCACATGGGCCAAGAGTGTCACCCTACGTACAGTGCGGGTGGGCCCAGTCACTTCAAAATTTATTACACTCGGCCAACACCTATCTACCCCCTTGGCCAACACCTACATCTACGTGGACTTGGCTGATGTCCGCTGCGCTGTGATATGCGTCATTTTGACATCATCCATTCTACCTACTTCTACATTAAAATTGACTGAAGGGTCTGGCAGAACATACCTGGTGGACATTTGTAGCTGCAGTCATTGTCTTGTATACACCATCTCCAAGCTTTGCAAGTGCCTGCTGCAGTCAAGATTCATATTCAGGACCTCTTGAGGAAGCTTGCTTCCCTTTACTGCATGTCATCAGCTGCACTGACATCACCAACCCATAGTCTCACACTCCAGTCATTTCAAAACTCCACCATGGCACACCTCAGCATAGCCATGACTCTTGACCCCATCACACTGAATTGTCAGCTCAAATGTGATCTCAACAACCACAGCTCAGATGTCAGTCCTTGGACTTGGGAATTGTAGATAACATATATTGGATGTACTGTACAAAGTGGTTAACAGAAATAATGAAAATTGAGGTGTTAAATGTTGAATACTGAATGGGCAGCTCCGCCGAGTAGATGGACAACTCCTTGGTTTTGAGGGACTTCTCTTGCCGCTTGATAGTACTCTTGCTCTTGGATGACTGCTTGATTGCAGAGTAGACACTGAGGGCGACAGTGAAGGCATACTGCCTCTCAGCTGGTTGGTCAGCCATGGTGAGCAGTTGGCAGATTGAACCGACGTGTAGCTACAGCAAACTACGCTTACGCAGGCCACCCACTCAGCTGCACCTGGGTCCTTTCCGGCTGTCTCCGAGGCGCTTTCCACAAAGATTTGCAAAGCGCTGTTAGGGTATCCCATGTTTCTGACACCTAGTCTACCCTGGCCACTGGTATTCTCTTATGAAGACGACCCTGAATGATGTCCCAAAGAACACTGTACTCACAGACCCCTCATCGCTCCAAAAATTCTTGATTTTGATCGGCGCAATAGTGAAGGGCGGTTTTTGATACTTTTTTTCTTCTTGAAAGCAGTGCGCCGTCGTTATCTCCGATTGATGTACTGAACAGACCCGACGATGAGGGCTATATGGGTCAGGGGCCGCCACCATCTTCAGGTGAGCTAGATCTATTTCCTCTCTTCACTAGTGCCATATGCCGCTTGGCATCGGTGTTTCTCTGGCGACGGAAAAGCAAAGCTGAAAAAGATATCCGATGTAAGTCCCATAATGTTGTGATACCTGTGGTTGACGTAAGAACCAACAGTCCAACAGTCTATTAGATTATTCTAGGCGGAGCCCAGCATTCCTGCTTCAAGTTTGACCTGTCAAGAGGCAATAAGGTTTGAGAACGAAACTCTACAAGGCGTATGTCACCTATCAATATCTGATTGTGGGCCATCCTCTCGGGCGATTCACAACTTCGGCGTCATGAGGGGACGCACGGACCATTCGGGTCTCAGCAGAATTTTTGCTATAAAGGCTCGCAAATACTCTAACGTTCACCTCGTCCCTCTCGGCACTCTGGCACGCTCCCCATACTAATGACCCCAAGCCTCTCCTGCTTTCTGTCCCTTCGTGAAGACATTTTCTACGTTGTCGTCACTGCTGTTGCCCTTGGTGAGTTATGCCCGTTTGCACGCGCGGAAAGTATTTCTCAGACTTCCTAATAGTAGTCGTGTTCGTCGTGCTGGTGACTGGCCTCCTCCCGCGCCTTGTTGAGGCGCGCGATGCACCACCTCCCAGGGGTACGTCACCACCCGTTGAGGCTGATACGACATACGTGAATTAACGATGCAGCGTGCAGGGTCAACAGGCCGCGCGCACCGGCCCGGGCGCCCGCGTCAACACGCAGATCAAAACATAGCCTCCTGAATGCCCACCTGAAACCCCGAAGTCTTTCCCTGAGTACTGCCACGCCACAGTCCCCCTGGGGATATGTCGACAAGCCTACTTACCTATCAATGCCTCAGTGCTTCGATTAGATGTACCTTTGTTTGGTTTGGTGAACCCCGATCGCATTGGTTTTGTACGTATAGAATTTCTAGAACGACTTGGAGATCGATATAATTCTCTCCACGATAATTCACTGATTGGTGTGCTGGTAGTAATTTGTCCACGTGACTTTTTACGCTCAAAAACATCTCTCGACTCTGATCGCTCAATGCCTCATTCAATGGAATTCAATGCAAACAGTACCAATGATTCTACTCAGACGAGTGCACACAACCCCTTCCGTGTCGACCGATTAGCAAATCAAAAGTTGTTCCGAAATCTTTCGTGGTTATCACATTTAGGGATGCAGTGAGGTTGTGCATATTCTCGGCCACACCATTCTCTTTGTCCCTGGTGATCTGGCAGTTGGCCTGAAGGTGTGTTGCTTGAGTTTTTTGTTTAATGCTACGCTTTTTACGAGGATTCCAACGGAAGCTGAAGGCATTTGGTCCTTTTGTACACCGTATCTGCTATGAATCATTGCCAGTACTAGTGTATGTGCGGCGTTTGAATTGCACAGGGCGTTGCCCCTCCCCATACAGCAACTCGCCGTGTTCCGTAACGATTGGCCTACGATTACCTGAGCCCTGCGCACCCGACATATCAATGAAGTATTTTCCACAACCCAAATCCCACGACACGAACGTGCGTGCAGTTTCTAGTTCGAAGATCATGAAGGTGGTGATATCGGAATGAAAGGATGTTTTCCCGTCAAGACGGTACATCGACAAATCCGAGCGACTCTGACCCCTTTTTGGTAGTTCGTTTTGGATTTGTTTGGGCTCGGTCAGCCAATGGAAGCTCACTTGCAAAGTGTAGTGAGACGATAACGCTGCTCGGCGGCCTCCAGTTCATATATGGTAACGAAGGACGGGCGGAAAAAGACAGGTGACTGGCTTTCCAATATCCCCTGAGAAAGTTGGGAATCTACCAGCCTTCCAAGCACTAACGAAGTGCGCACGCCAACATGTACCAACTATTGAATACTCCGAGTCGGTGAGTCCAATTTTGAGGGTAAATTGTGAGAGGCCGCAACTTCGTTCAGCCTCAGTACATCAGCACTTAGGCCTGTCGCAGCCTTTCGTCTGTCGAAATTTGGCAGGGAAATAAGATGGGACATGGTGGATGACACTACTTAGACAAAGGGCGCAGTCAGTATGCATCTTGGCCTAGAGAAGTTCCTGTAACCATTGGTTCGGGAGTGATAATATTTGAGATATACAAACACTACCACACCCGAACCAGAGATCGCGAAGACCATATCTTTGATATTCAGCTTGGTGAGGATGAGGGGGGATTATGTACTTGCACTGATCATGACCCCCTCTCGACCTATCGTTCGAAACCCCCTCCACCTTGGGCGATGATACAACTTCGCAGTCCAGATTGGCTAGATGCAGCGCCCTGCCGCGCGCGGCATCGGGGGTAATCCTGTCATTTCAGGGTGCTCAACGTGGGTTAGCGGCTTCGATGATGTGTCCCGATCTGACTAACGTACTCTCCGTCACGGTGTGAGCATGTGTCGTTGCGCAGCTCCAGCTCGTGGACACTTCGGGGCCGCGTCAGAACAGTCCGATGTCGTTCATCGTAGGAAGGCGACAAAGAGGCGCCCACGTATTCTGCCGTGTTCATTGAAAGTATTGAGGGCGAGGTGACTGCTGGTTTGGGAAGAACCTTAAACCACGAATGAAACCATGTGAAGGCGGGAGATGCGAGGAAACACGCAGACGTATCAAGTATATGTTTCTGATTTTCTGTCGGAGATTCAGATAGCCGTTCGGAAGCGACGAAAGTCCGCTCATTTGGTGCACCACATTGACCACTGCGAACAGCGTGTTTTTCTCCTCGGGCGACGTCGTCGTGTGCTATTCCATGGATCGACTAATCACCAAAGATCCCAAATTCTACAGCCTCCCCAGGTTGAAAAAAAAAAGTAGGGCACATGGGTATGTAACAGTACCCTGTGTGTTCAAGTTGGGGTTGATGAAAGAATGTTTACATGTGTTGACTTGGTTCGGTCTTTCCTAGTACAGCAGGCTATCACCTCCTGATTCCTAATTCCGGCCTGTGGGTAGAATGGATGAGTCTCATCACATACTAATCGCAACACCAACCGTACAGAAGTGGAAGAAGTCCACCCGGATCACCCACGCCCATCACACCTCCTTTCAAATCGCTCGTTGTAAGTTTGATGCGAATCGCGCGGTCGGGTTGGATGCGAGTGCGTGCTGGTACGAAGCTCCATCCGTAAATTGCTCCGCGAACTTGTTGAAATCACTAGTACTACCCAAGGATGGTGCAACGTGTGTAGTGATAAGCTCTGTTTCCGGTGTCAAGTGTTAGTGTGGCGCTTTGATGTATCGCACAGTCATTCGTTCGAACTGACGGCGTCCCCGAGTTGCATCAGTTCAGATTCCTGGCGTAGTGACATAACGTGCCGTTCCTCAATCAGATAAACCCATTGTCTGACAAGGCTTGTCGCGATACCGCACTTTTGCTTTTGATGTCGTTGCAACGCCACATCATCCCACCATCTTCTCGTGTTCCGGATCTGACCCAGATCGTTGCCGAGGACTTCTCCGCACAGCTTACTGCCAAATCCGAATAAACTTTGGTTTTTTGGACAGTTACCCAAATTCCACCAATATGATTCCGCGGTCGGGTTAAACGCGAGTCTGGTGGCATGTGCTAAGCACATTGTCTGACTGGGCTTGCGCGATATTGCGCTTTCACTTACACACACGAGTGATATCCCTCCGACGCTGTGTCGATACACCACCCATCATACCGACAACGGAAGAAAGTCTCAGGAACACTCTTACCTTTGGCACAGTCCAGGTACGTGACTTTTTGGAATTGCTTGCGCTCGGCACTCCCCAGGCAATGAGAAACTTGCAAAGTGAAACACAATAGCGCGACCTGTTGGTTCCTCAGAGGCGACGGCGGCCATATTATCATCCCCCGTATTCCATGGTCTATACCTGGATGCCCAATGATTTGGTCTATTTAGATAACCTACCAAACCTAGTAAGCTCTCATTTTTTGAAATTTAGCCGCATTTCATTGAGCATGTGACATCCACCCCTGTTAGGGGAACGTCTAAGATTTTGACACGGACACACTTCCGACTTCTTATGTGCTCACTTTGGGGGCGAGAACGTCATTAATTCTCGGGTGGTGTGCGGGCGTTGCTCTTGTCCGCTGGTCCTTTGTTCGGAGATGCTGATGTGGCCGCCGTACAATGTGTTGAAAACAGGCACATCGTACATCGTACCGATTTGATATTACCCAGCATACTGGGGCCAATCGGTGTCTCCCGAACCTGGACTCCATTTGGGTAGGTTTTATTTATATGTTCCTGGGTCGGACAAGAACTTAATCCTACGTTTTTGAAATAGCCGCTGTGGACGTCGCCTAAATGCCACTTGCGCATTCTAACAAGTTATAAAACTTCATAAGCACTCGGATATCGGTATCCCCCCCATCATTCACACACTTTCTCCATACTCATGAGCTCAGCCCACTCATGCTTTCAATCGCTTCGTGGAGAAATCTTCCATGTCGTCGCTGTCGTCGTCGCCATCTGTGAGCTATGCCCCTTTGAACGTGCTGAAACGTGCATTGCTAATGCTCCCCGGCAGTGGTCTTCTTCTTTGTCGTGATGACTGGTCTCCTCCCGCGTCTTGCTGAGGCCCGTGGTGAACGTCCCAGGGGTATGTCATCACTTCGCGGAGGCTAATACGTACGATGAATTAATGACATACTGTACAGGACCAACAGGTCGTGCCAACAGGCCTGGACGCCGTCCGAGTCGACGGGCAGATCAGAACATCATCTCTGTTGCATCATCCCGCCGAAGCGGCCCCTCCACCTGAATACTAGACCACGTGGCCGGCCTAGAACGAGCTCACGTACTCATTAATGGTTCAATAAGAAGGACGCCCATTTGCTTCACTTGGTGGGGTTATGCCGCTGTGTCTGGTTCGGGTAGTGCGGACCGCTAGCAGTCCCGCATCAAGGGGAATGACGGGAATGACAACTCTTCCACTGATTAGGTTGCGGTGTCACGCATAGATATCGGATCTTACAACCGCGTCGACAATATTAATGTTCTGCAGCCTACCTATGCCATGTGATCACCCAAATATTATTCTTACCCATGCTCGTGCTCATATATTTTCGTCGACATCTTCGCAAGTGAGCGTTGCCCTGCACTGGCTAGCGAATATGTAGGTCCTCGATGACAGGGTTGCAGCCTGAGCCTGGTTCTCACATTGGCGCCTATTAATACTGATAATTGATCGGCAGTCCATCTAAGAATATGGACGGATCTACATGCTCAGATGCTCCTTGAAGGATTGACGGATCCGGATCCATTGCGCACGATCAACAGTTCTCCGCGGCCAAAAGGCGACACGAACGCGCGTGCAGTCATAGGTCGGCTCGAAAATCGAGCATTGGAGGGGGACAGTATCGAAAGAAAGGTGGCCAGGGCTAGCACTTGCGTACCAGTAAAACCGATCCCCCCCCGAGAAAGCTGCAATGGGGATTATCTAAGTGCCGCTTACCCACAAATTGCAGTGCGTAGAGGGTTATGCCAGTGCATGACGTGAGCACTCAGACTCACACGTGGGGTCGCTCCGTCACCATATAGTTTAGAACGCTGGGGAGCTTGAACACGTACGTACGTTGGAGCATGGATGACGCTACCATACACATGCAGTGCGCGAGAAAGCCGAACCAGACGAATGTGCGTGCAATTATTGGCTCACGAACAATTCGAAAGAGAATGTGATGCCCTCCTGTCATTGGCAAGACGCGTGAAGCACGGAACAAAAGAGAGAAGGTGGTCATGGACAGTCCCTTCCCGGAGAAATTTGGGTATCGAACAGATGGGACTTACCTACCAGTTTTAACACCGGCAGGGACATTAAACTTAGTACGGCAGAAAGGGCACATGCATATCGTTCCGATTGGAAACAACGGTTCGCGGGTGCTAATGTGTGAATAAAAGAATATCAATGATTCCGAGAGAACAGACGCCAAGCCCTATTACATACGGTGGAACATGAATATGGGTGCAACAGTTGGAGTAAGGCAGTGCGCGCCGTCCTGTGCATTCAAGTTCACACTTCCTAAGGAAAGTTCCAATAAGCTTGCACAGGAATTTGGTCGATTAACCATACTCTGAGGCTTTCGGGAATGCGTATTAATCGTTGGATCCCGACCGCGGACTGCTTAGTTCCGAGATCCGAGCACTTTGAGACAAATGATGGGTGGAATTGGGATATATATGGAATCCACGTCAATACCTGGCTGCTGCGGTGACGAGCCAACTTTCGGAACATTCCTCGAGTTGTAGTAGGACGTGCCGAGGATCTCTGCTCCTGGGCACAGAACTTTGGAGTGGGTCAAGCTTGAACTTCTAAATGGCCAAAGAACAAACGATTCGACGAACCTAGTGCCCTTATAACTGTAACCTGATGATGGTATGTGACACTCTACGTTCCCACTGTAATCAGAGCCTGCACAAGTATTTGGCTTTGGTGGGCTGTGTTCGAATTATTATATAATATCTCAGTTTCTCGAAGGGTTACTGTAGAGACTAAGACGAATAGAGTGACTATCGTCGTAGGTTAGTTACAAGAAGTGCGTGTCTATGTAAAGGACATACCTCAGTACCGCTGATAGTGGATCAACGGAGCTGAGCGCTGAGGTACAATCGCGTGAAGTGCCAAGTATATAACTGTGTGTCCGTGGCATGTGATAATGTAGTCCCCAATGATTAAGTGTCGAGCTGCCCCAAGATAATGAACGGGGTCACGAGACCCCCCAGAATCCAACAGTTACGGCAAGCTCGCACAGTCCCGCCGCAGGTACCTTGTAGGTGCTTACGTCTGCTATAAAGAGTTGGGATGAGTCACATTCCTTCCAAACTACTCCAGCACGAAGAAAATGCACACTGCCACTTCTCCCTTCTACGCTGCCATCTTTTCTGCTGGGTCCACTCCCACTCCGACGCAGCTCTCCACCGAGAACGAGACCATCCAACCGCGCACAGTATTCGGCATCGTTCTCGGCCTGAGTGGGTGTCTCTAATCGTTCGTCCGTCTGGCATGCAAGTGACACGCACACTTGTGCTCCGCAGCCGGATTTGTCCTCATATTATCATTCCCCTTCCTATACCGGCGATGCTTCCCCTCCGAGTCGACGTCACGGGGATCGTCACAGGGTACGTGAAACTTTGTCCACCAACGATTTCTTGTTCTCATGTCTCTGATAGATCACAGGGATGTATGTCGTCGCAGACCCCGCGCACCACACGTCAATTCTCCCGTTTCGGGAGCGCCGCGGGGCCGGGAGATTGAGCCTGCGCACGGAGCTCCACCGCCGTATGATGCGCTCCGCCTTCCGCTATATGCACAACAGAGTTTACCACACACGCAGCAGAATTCACCTCTTCCAGAGCAGAGTTCCGAGCTACACAGTCCGCCGATGGCTAGACTAGATGTTTAAGCGCTTAAGCCTGAACAACCCAAAGACGACTCGCCATGATACGACACGTTTGCTGATGTATTTGTTTATTCTAGGCTTCGGCGCGATATTAAAGTCGCATGATACCCCAGAGACTGCCGAACGTTACAACCTAGCTCTAAAGAACGGAATTTTTGTTGTAGGACTAGTTCATGCTATTAACGCTGGTCGCATACTTACGCTGTCGCACTATCATAAATCTTTCATTGCCACTGATGTCATCACAATGTTATACATCCGTTAGACATCCGATCAGTTACATCTCCGCGAGACCGCGGACTCTAAGCGCAGATTGATGTGTAGGTGTGCTGCCAATCCAAAAATGCGAAAAAGGCTCATAAATTCTTGAAAAATTGACCCACTTTGGGTATGGTACAGGTACATGGCCCGCTAAGCCTCGCTTCAGAGTCGCTAAAGGCTTGTTCAGCCAATGGGAGACTTGCAAAGTGCAGTGCAACAGTAACGTTACGCGACCACCTTGCAGATGCTGCGCTACATTGGCAGGTCGATAACCGAGCCCTTGTAGCTCGACCCTTTGTTACTTGTACGGCTCTGGTGAGGAGAGGGACCTACAAACCACCATAGCAACCACACACAGTCTTGTTTCTGGAAAGTTAACGCTGACGGAGGTGACAGGTCTCTGCCTCGTGCGTTACGTGAGTGACAATGTCGTTTGCTTTCCCTTGTTTTCGTCCGCTTCTTGTTCTTCTACTAGTAGACTAGATACCGTGGGTCCCTATAATAATCTGTACGAACGCTTCCACGAAATGAAGTTTCAAGTTCCCCTTCATCTCCCCGCGTCGAGTCAGTCCTGGCAAACATCGCGTCCACAACTATCGCTGCTCATCGTTCGCAAAGTCAATCGCATCAACCGTTAACAGTTCGACACCTAATAATCCTAAGCAAGTCGAGAATGGCCGACTTGAATCCGGCATCATCCCCTTCCGCATCCGCATCCGCATCCTCGTCCCCGTCCCTACCCTCCATCCCAAGCTGGGCCATCTGCTTCATCGCCATTGCCTTCATCGGCAAGTCCTATCTCGTCCTTCCAATGCCCTTATAATCTAACACCCCGCCTCTACACGCACGGATCGTCCTTGCCACAGCGCTCTTCGCCCTGGCCATCTTCCTAGTGTTTATCATACGCAGCCGCATACGTCCCTGCGTCCCCAGACGTCGGTGTGTGGATGACACCGAGGGGCGGCGTGCGGAGATGGTGCAGGGCTCGCGGGAGGATGTGGATGGGGCGTCGATCATGACGGTCGTGGGCCCGCCGCCCCCGGTGTATGCACCCAAGTCGTCGTCTCCCGAGCCCCCTCTGTATCGCTCGACGGAGGACGTGACTAGGGAGGCGGAGGCGGGGAGGGCGGTGCACCCTGCACGACAACCACAGCAACAGGAAACCCTGGTGCTTTCTTCCGAAGGCATGTACTAGTAATGCTAGCGCTCTCGCCAGACGAATGCTGACCCGAGTTCTGGTCATCAGGCACGTCGGGTTGAACGATCGAAAGGTCGTCGAGTAGCACTATCACATGCCATCATACATCCATGTACACATTCCTCTTTCACTTCTCACGACTCGATCATCATCTATAGGATGTTCATGAGGCCTTGTACAGATATGACTTCCTGCCCTCGTCCAAATAAACTTATATCCGTAGTGACACTCTTGATCTACTGAGACCTTGTACGTGATGACCAATGCATCCCCGTGTGTCGTGTGACCGATTTGGTGAGAAGTGAACAGGTTTCCAATGCCAAGCATTAATGCTTTGACGCTGTGCCGATGATCCAAATGGTCAGTGGCACGCTCACTCTTTGCTGCACGAGTGATGTCTTTGACCGTGTCTTCAGATTCCCAGCGTGGTGACGCAACACGCTCTTCCCAAATCAAATTGGAAGTCGCCAATATTACCAACGTTTAAATTTCGTTTATGATGCGAGCGATATTCTTAGGCAACCTCCATCTCGGGAACGGAGAAGGATCGTTTTGGGAAAAGATATGTTCGGAATGAATCTCAGCGAAACAGAGGATAGATCATCTTCGCAAGTGTCAGCAAAGGGTCGGCCTTTATTTAGTATTTACCTTCCAGAAACTTGATCCTGATTCCTGCACAGGCACCTGTGGGGTCGTGTCACTTGTCAAAGGGTGAGCCACGGGTTGGCGACGAAGCAGGGGTGAGTGCCTGCTTCGTTTCATATCACACTGCTGAATCAATTACCCTAGTTACACAAAACAGACGTGGTACGGAAAGGGCAGGAAGGGAACTCATCCATCGATGTCCTGGCACGCTTAGTAAGCTGCCTTCTCTCGAATGTTTCCGAAATCTGGTGCTATTTTTAAGGGAACGATATCCGAGGAGGGTGAGACCTTGCTTTTCACCAGTGCGTAATGTACGGGAGATCCACCCTATCCGCGTCCATTCTCCCGAGGAGATGACCCTGACGATGGTGCACAAAAAGCATACCATATCCATAGGGCCATCATTTGCACACCAAGAATTCCATCCTTGATTCTGCGGTGGCAAAAAGTGGTTGGCGTTCTATTTTACGTTATTTTTGACAAATAGTGCGTCGTCGTTATGCTAGTTTGCTGCTAGTCACTGTCTTCACCAGCGTCGCATGCCGCTTGCATCGGCGTTTCTCTGGCGACACAGAATCGAAAGCAGAATCGAAAGGATGTCTGGAGTAACGCCTTGCGAGATGAAATTAGTGGTTGATGGAAGAACCAACACTCTACTGATTTATCCTAGGCGGACTCCGACATTCCCGCTTCAGGTTTAACCATGTGAAGAGGCAATAAGGTTTGGGAACGAGGCTTCTCACAATCCATGATATGGTACCTGGAAGTGGCGGACCATTTGCGTTTCAGAAGAGCGTTTGCCTCATCCCTCTCGGCACCTCGTACTAGTGCACGGTAAAATACGAACTTGGTCCAATTTTACCGGTAAATGTATGCTAATTAACAGGGGGGGGGAATTTGCAAACTCAACTGTAAATTAAGGTAAATTAAGGTAAAATTGGAGGCCATCTACCAGCTCTCCCAGTCCGAAGCCTTTGGGACGGCTTTGGACGATGTTTTTGCAAATAACATGTTCGTTTTCAATGTAGGAAGCACCTGGGAGCGAGACTTAGCAGCATCGTCAAGCCCATCACAGAAAAAAGACGAAGACAGGTCAATATCTGACTGACCACCGAGCGTCAACCTTTTGCACTCAGCATGCACTGCCACCCCTCGTAACTTTCGCCTCTTATCTAGCCAACAAGCACCATCATCAATCATCCCCCTGTACATCTCGTCATCAACAGTGCTAGGTTCGTCGTCTGATTCGGAATCTGAGTCGGCCAGAGGGTCGAACGGTCATAGCTGTGGAGGTGCTGGACCAGGGGCAGGCGGGTCTTCACCTAATTCAGATGCTTTCCGCTTGTAGGACGAGATGGTCGCCTCCATGTCTCGCCAATGTACGACCAGTTTGTAGGGAGTACTTTGTTACTGTAGTGCCTGATAGCTGTGAGCCAATATGGTGACTGAAATGTAATAAAAAAATTACCTCAGGTTTGTAACAGTGCCACTGATATTTCCAGAAGCTGCATTCCATTGCTATGTTAAGAATTAAACCCAAATACTAAAATTACATACTCACCGGACATTTTGCAGTCTCGAAAGCCAGTTCTGCAGAGCTGATGAGGTCATCAACCCATTTTTTCAGGATGACGGATGTTGGACGCTCGGTGAGGTAATTATCCAGGATTGAAATGACTCCTACAATCCCGGAGCCCCTTTCCTTCAGCCTAACTGGACCTCTATTGCATTGGCCAAGCCAAATTTCAAGTTGACGGTTGATGGCACCTTCAAGTCCAAGGTCTTCTTCATCCCCATCTCCGAGGCCGAAAAAATCAAACCCATAGTCTGATTCAGCTTCGTTTTTGAGAGGGAGGGAGTCCGGAAGTTGGTTGAGGTAGACTCGGAGTTTGCGTAGTTTCAGCTTTGTCTCTGTGTCCATATACTAGTATAATATTACTAGTAGGTAAAGTGAAGACAATATGGCACTGGTGCTATACTTTGGTCTATCTGCACTTACCCCAAATATTTGCGGCCACATAGGTGGCTGGTCTAATTTACCGTAATTTACATCCCCATTTGAGCCCCAGCCAAATTTACGGTTAATTAACCGTAATTTACAGGGGTTAATGTACCCGTGTAAATTTACCTACCCCAACTTTACCGTGCACTACCTCGTACGCATTCTATGTATATACGCATGACCCCAACGCCACTCATACTTTCCACACCTGAGTGCTGCCACGCTGCAGTCGCCCTGTGGACATGTCGACAAGGTCAGTTACTGATCAATACATCAAGACCCTACTCAGACACACCCTTCGTTCGGTGAATCGTATGCAGCATCACCATATCACGGGTTTTCCATGTTTGCTGGGGCAGTATGTATGGACTACCTTGAATATCATGATATTGCGCCACGATAATTCCACTGATGGTTGTGCTGGGTGGACAGATCTTGGTAGAGTGCTGGATACACTACTACGCATACGTGCAGCTCACCATGTTCTGGAACGACTCCACACCACGATATATCCAGCCTATGATTATACCAATTATTCTTCAGAAGTCTAGCAAGTAATGCAGTTGATTCAAGTGAGCGCAGCCTGGCTATCCCTTTGGCGGGATCTCCAACAACTTTATCGAAAGATCTTCCACAGCCAAAAGCCAAGAACGTGTATGCAGCCACTGGCTCGAAAATCGTCAAGGTGGTAAAAACGGTGTGCACATCGCCACGTCGTAGTAGCCGCGACTCGGCTTGAATCCAAGAGACCCTTTTGTGGTGCTCGTTTCGGAGCCGTTCAGCCAATGAGGGACTTGCCAGTGGGTCCGTTTTTCAGGACAAATTGTGAGGGCGCAACATCGTTCAGCCTCAGGCACCTGTGTAGGCCTGCCACAGCCACTGTACTGCACTCGATCTGTGGAAGATTGGCAGGGAGATACGATGGGACACGGTGGGTAATGCTACTAGGACAAAGGACGCGTGATGTCAGCGTGCGTCTTTGCATTCCTAGAGAATTTCCTGACAGTCATTGGTTCGAGGGTGGTGATATTCGAATATGATCACCAAGGAACCCAGAGAGCTCGAAGACGACGGTAGCCACGTCTTTGGTATTCGGCTTGGTAGGGTGAGGGTGGATATGTACTTGCGCTGATCATGACCCCCCCTCTCGACTTGCTGTTCGAGACCCCCTTCACCCCGGGGCGATTGAGACAACTTTGCAGTGTGTCCCAATCCCATTGACGTGCTCTCCATCACGGTGGGCGTGTGTGGTTGAGAAGCTCCCGCTGGTGGACGCTTCGGAGCTCCTCGGAGCCCGCGTCAGAATCATCATGGGGTGAAGGAGGGCGACAAAATGGGGCGTCGAGAGCATTGAGGGCAGCACGGGAAATACGAGCAGGAGATTCAGATCGGTGGCAGTTGAGAAGGAGTAGCGTCTTCGCGAATTCGGGACCTTTGAAACACCTACTTTTTTTGCTTCACACACTGTACAATGTGTAACGAGACGATTTGGGGCGAGCACCGTCCATTGGGTACCATGGTTGGGGGCACACAGCCGTGTTTGATGTGGGGGCGACGTTGTGCCATTCCATGGATCATCAAAGGTCCCACTGGCAAAAACCGGAAAAAAAAACTGGGACCCTCGGCATGTACGTTCTTACGGCATTCAAGTCGGGGTTGAGGGAACGTTCACATGCGTTGGCTCGGTTCGGTCTTTCCTAGTATAGCAGCTCATCATAAATTCGGCCTGGGAGCAGAATGGACGAGTCCCATTCAGTCAATCGCATACTGATCGCAAGACCAATCGTACAGAAGTGGAAGGAGTTCACCCGGACAATCTTTCCCAAGTCGCCGTTATCAGTATTGATCACGCACGCCCATCACGCCTTCCCTCAAATTCGCCATCACCTTCTCTGAGACAGCTCCCATTGCGAGTTGCGTGGTCGGATTGAATGTGCGTGCGTGCTGGTACGAAGCTCCATCCGTGATGCATTGATGAGTCGGTTGATTTATTGTATTCACTAGTAGTGCATGGCTGTCTTACACGCACTCACGGACGGCGCAATCCAGCCGCATCAGTATCTCTTGGCGTAGTAAACAGACGCATCGTCTGATCTGATTTGGCTCGTCGCGACACAACGCCTCGCTTTCTCACGCGAATTATATCGCTGCAACGCCGCATCACCGCATCGTCTTCTCGTGTTCCCCTCCCAAAAGGTGCTTGGAGCCAAGTGAAGTTGTTAGGCTGATCGGTGGTCCATAATCGGCCTGCGAGTCTGGCCCGGATCCGGGATCGTTACCGAGGACCCAACTGATCTAAACGACTGCCTATACCCCAGCGGTATAATTCCGCGGTCGAATCGAACGCAAATGTGTGGTGGCATGAAGCTCTATTCGTGATGTATTGATAACTCTGTTGACTTTGTCATCTATGGCCACTCACATGACGAGGCTTGCCGTGATAGCATGCTTTCACATACGAATGATTCCCCCCGCCACGTCAATACATCGCCTATCACAACGAAAAATAAATAAATCCAGGAGCGTTCTGGAATCGCTTGCTCGTTCAGCTACTGAGAGACTTGGAGTTGTGCAGCAAGTACGACGATAGCGTCACAATAGCTGTAGAGGTCTGGCCCTGGTACCCCAACCTACCGAATCTTGGTTCCTTCGAAACATACGCCAACCGCGTCGTCCAAAACGTGTTGGTCGTTCCGAGCCTTTGACACGAACACGTTCCCGATTTTTTTCCTGTAAGGGCACTTGGGGAGAGGAGACTTTATCCGTTCGTAGGTGATATGCGGGCACTGTCTTCATCAACATCATTCAGGTGATGACGACCGTGGATGTGACTGTCAGGTGGGGCTGATTGCATACCAAGATTAATCAACACTGCCATCGCACGTCACGAAATGGAAGATTCTCTCACTACGGGTTTTTAATTGCTACTCAATTGCTGCCATTCGACGTGATGCATGATGCATGATGACCGAGAAAAGTCTGCTCCAGATCCCCGCAGATGCAACGTTTGGTCGTGTGAAGGAGGTTAATTTGGGTTTGACAATACTACTGGCTTATCTGCAGCCCGTGCTCATCGGTCCTCCCCACTGGCTCTGATCAGCGCTTCCTTCCCCGGTCTTGGCTTCGACGCACCGCATCAGACGCCAGGTGTTGCCCTGGTTTAGCGGGTCGTCCTCCTTACCTAACAGAAGCTATATATAACAGCCCATGCAGGCACTCGAACGTTGTCCTCGCCCTTCTCGCCAGCCACCTCCAGTCATCGACACGCACTATCCATACACATGACCTCAACCCACTCATGTTTTCGGTCCCTTCGTGGAGAAATCTTCCACATAGTAGCCATCGTTTTTGCCATCAGTGAGCTCTACCCCTGGCACGTGCCGAAAACGCCCGTTTGCTGACTTCCTGCCAGTAATCATGTTCGTCGTGCTGATCGCCGGCCTCCTTCTGCGCCTTGCTGAGACCCGTGACGACCGTCGCAGGGGTATGCCATCGTTTCGTCGAGGCTGATTAGACCAATGACGCGGTGTGTAGGACCAACTGGTTGTGCCTACAGGCCTGGACGCCGCCAACTTCGTGCAGACCGGAACGTCGTCTCTGTTGCAGCATCTCGCCGGAACCTCGGCCCGTCCGCCTGAATGCTAGGCCCATGTACTACAGCCACCCCCACCGGAACTGGGGACGAGCTCACGTACAATCTTCAATGCGAAGAAGCGCCCTCATTTGATGGGGTTATGTCGCTATGGATTTCAACATTTTCTTTGGCCAGTGCGGACTTGTGGTAGTCCCGTATTCGAGGGGGGAAGTTGAGAGGCGAACCGAGTCGGGGGTGATAGCTCTTTCATTGATTAGGCGGTGGTATCACACACAAATCTCACACAAGATGGATCTTCCAACCGAGCTGCTACGCAGTCCACCTTATGCATTACTATGATTGCTTTTACTGGGGCCACCCTGGCTTGATCTATATAGCCTATGCGTCACCCTTTCGAGTCCCTGCACTGGCCTGTGTACATGACCGCGCGTATTGCAGGGAAGTAGGGATCGAAAGAATGAGTCATTGAGCAGGGTTAGTAACCCCAGAGAATATCGGGGATCAGCGCGACGCAGTAGACTCGGACATGTTGACTGCCCGGTACTACTGAATACTCCAGGCTGGTGGTGCCAGTGGCCAGGCCGTGCAGCCTCGTGCCAGGACGCCGCATCTTGGCCAACTGCAGCTGCCCCACTGAACTCGGTACTTGGGACACGGCGATACTAGGCGCCATGTGCAGCGCAAGGCTAAATGCGCGCATGCTGTGTGTTCGCATTCCCAGAGAATCCTGTTGATGCATGGATCGGAAAGGAAGAAGTGCCTCAAGACAGTTAATTCGTACCGAGCCTACATCGAACGATTAGATGACGAGAGATCTGGGTAGTACAGGATAAAGTACTGGCTGTACAACACTGCGGAATATTCCGACGCGCAGTAGTAGTATACAGCCACAATCATGATAACCATCACCCAACCTCTCCACGATCCCCACCACATAGCGAGGATGCTGCTCGAGTCGAGCGCATACCTGCAGTGCGCGTCAAGGCCGACGACACGAACGTGCATGCAGTCATCGGGTCGCAAATAATCAAGGTGGGGGAAGACATGGAGCGAAACAAAGAAGGCGGTCAGTGACAATCCCCCAGGAAAGCCGGGGATCCGCAAGGTACGAGTTGCCTACCCCGCAGTGCGCATGTAAATCGATAGTACTGAATACTGCGGGCCAGTGGGCCCGATTTCCAAGGACAAATTTTTTTTTTTTCAAGTTTGTGAGAGTCCGCAGTCACACATAGCCAGTACGATGTTAACGTGTCAACACTGGCAGGGCAATATGACCAAGATGGATGACACGGGCGCTGTGCATCTGTGCACATTCCTCGAGAACGCTCCTGGTAGTCCAAGATGGTACTTAGATCGAATGATCTCGACGGCGAGAGCCTGAGAGAACATGTGTAACGAATCTAACGATGCCTTCCGTGCGAAATGACTATTCCGGGGTGCTCGAGTGAATGTGGCATCGAGTCATACAGACAGCCTCGCGCATATCGTTCCACGAAGCAGCCATAGAACGCTGATTGTCATTATCAGGATGGTACTTACGTACGTCAGTCGGAGAATGTTTCTGCGTGGGCATGATTTTGGGTGCTGTGCATCGTTGCATTATCCTGTATAGAATCCTCCGCCCAATGGCAAGATCGCACATATGACAATTTATTGGGTTACTGTATGTATACTTGAATGTAATTGAAGCTGTTTTGAGTTTGACGGCTTGTGGACAGCCCGCACACTTCGGACCCGTGATTACCTGCGGGCCCTCTGGAGTGACCTATCAGTGTCAAAAAACCTTGAAGTTGCACCAAGACGCGCACTACTATTGGGAGGGAGAAAATATTATCCTGTGACTGGCACGCAAGGCACGGAACGAAAGAGGTGATCTCCTTCTTGAGGAACGCTCGGGTGATTTACCTACCGAATTGGCCGATTTTCAAGGTGAATTGTGAGAAGAGGCGTAAGGTGCAGCCTCCACGAGGGAGCAACTCCTACAAAACGATGCTGTCGGGAGGGAGAACATATTATCCTGTGGGTGGAAAAGCACGCGAAACACGGAGCGAAAGAGATAATCACCTCCCCCTTGAGGAGGGCTGGGGTGGTTTGCCTACCGGGTTGTCTGGTTTTCGAGGTGAATTGTGAGAGAGGCGTAAGGTGCAGCCTCCACGGGGGAGCATGCGAATTCCTACAAAACGCTTTTGGTAATCATTGGTTTCGCCAATGACAGTGTGTGAATACGATAATAGATGCCAAACCTGAAACGCGAGATCTAGACGACTTGAAGCCTCGAGGCGGAGGGTCTGTCGTAAAATATTAGGAGCCGTAATTGCTAGTAGCGCTGCTCATCAGTTCAGGGCCTCAAGGCCTCAGCCATACCGCTCCACTACATTCAGCATAGCTAACAAGAGCTGGTGATGTGTCAGCACAAATATCCCAAATATCACGGCATATACACGCAGCTTGGAATTTGAATAATGGTAAGTTGCACAGCTGGTCGTTCGATTTTCCATATCCCTTACAATTAATGCTTTCGGGACAGCATTCTCGGGGTATGCTTGGGGAGGGGTTGGGTTGCTACTAACACCAAACAAAGGGCCTGAATACCATGCAACTCATTGGATACCCATATACCTAGGCCGACTGATATGGGTATAATTTGGCCACAGTAGGTCCGATGGGGTTCATCATAATATCGATACCATTGGGAGTTGTGTCGGGTTCGTGACGAACAGACCTTTGGATAGTGGTGGTAAAGCGTGTCGCAGATCGATATTGTCCTTTGGTGCAAATTTGAACCCAACCCGGTGTCCCCCAGGGCCTCGCTGCGGGCGAGAGTGAAAGTTGAAAACATGTCTACTAACTTCTTAGCGGCCCATCGTGCATCCATCTTTTCGCCTTCAGAGCGAGGTGATTAGCTATCGGCTTCCCACGGGCCGTGTCGGTGGCTACAAGGGCAGCTAACCCCTTTTGTAATTTAACCCCCTTTCCGCACCTCCCCAGATGCGGCATGTCTGGAAATATTCCTTCGAGCCCGAAAGTAAGCGAGTGGGTCCATGGTGGAAGCTGCACAGCGCGTTTTTAAATTTCATCCCCCAACTTGCGATCGAAGATGCGACGCCACTTATAGAGATCTCAGTCGCTGGACAACTTGGGAGGAGCTGATACCGAGCTCCGGCGATCCGAGTCGCGACACGGTTTCTTTGAGACCTAAGGTAGCCTGAGGTATGTTAGCTGGGCTGCTATAAAGAGCTCAGGGCCCCTGCACGGAACCCCCTCTTTGCGATTACCTGCACGAAGAGAATGATTCTCCAGCCGACCGCCACTGCTCGCTTCCACGCAGGCATCTTTGCCGCTGAATCGACGCCGACGCCGGCCTCCACCACGGAGGGGGCTATCCAGCTGCGCACGGTGTTTGGTATCACTCTAGGCTCGGGTGGGTAGCCCTGGTCCTTCGTCCGTCTGGCATGCGATTGACATGGGTCCTTGAACGCTGCAGTTGGTTTTATCGTCCTCATATTAGCATTTTCCTCCCTATACCGTCGATGCTTCCCCTCCGAATCGACGTCGCAGGGATTGCAACAGCTCACACGTATGTCTTTGTGTACCAACGCTTTCTGGTGATGCTCATGTCGGAATGTCATTCCTCCCTAATAGGTCTCGGGCCTGTGTCCCATCGCAGACCTCGCGTTCGACGCGTCAATTGTCCCATTACGGTCCAAGTCGTGTCGTACCGAGCCAGGGTCCACCCTTTGAACGAAGCTCCACCGCCGTATGAAACGGCTCGCCTTCCGCCATATACCAAACAGAGTTCTGAGCACACGGAGCAGAGTTCACAACGTACACAGCAAGGTTCTCCGCATACACAGCAGAGTTCGCCTCTCAGATCAGAGCTACGCCCTCCGCCGATGGCTAGACTGAGGGCTTGAAGTTGATAAGCTTTAAGCTTGAATGACCCAGGGTCGTGGACGACCTCATGGACATAGCGCTGGAATGACTGCTAATGTTTTTTTAATCTTATTTTTGGATACCAAATACTGCGGAAACTGACACCCTAATGTTCTCTGGAGCTTGGGATACTATAGCAGGGTATGTGTTGTATTACTTAGTACTACGCTCGCGAGCCTCCGTGCGTAGCGTTTTGCAGTGGAAGTATTTCATTATCGCGGAGCGTTCCGGAAGTAAAACTATCGATCACATGCTGGCAAAATCGCGGACTCTAATAGCAACCTGTATTCAACGAGTCACCGTGATCAAGGTCCGTACATTGGCAGATCGATAACCGAGCCTTGTGTATTTTTCTTATCTTGACCCCTTGTGACCTTGGCGGAGAGCAAGGGGACCTACAAATCACCACGCGCAGGACGCATCGTGTTTCTGGAAGGATGAGATGGACCTTGTTCTGATTGTTACGTAAGATCCTCGTGGTGAAAGAATTTGTATCGCTCTTGTTTCGTCCGTTTTTGGTTACCGTCGGTCCAGCCACAGCCGGAATCCGAGTACCTTGCTCTGTCATAAATAACTTACACGAAGACGACATGAACTTTAAACCCCCTTGCAATTACATCTCCTCGCGTCGAGTCAGGCATCGACCCCACAACCAGCGTTGCTCATTGTTCACAAAGTCAATCTCACCTACAAACACTTTTGAGTCTGACTCCCAACAATCCTGAGCAGAGAATGGCCGACTCTACCTCGACATCGTCTCCTTCCCCACCTTCATCCCCATCCCCATCCTCCATCCCAAGCTGGGCCATTTTCTTTATCGTCATTGCCTTCCTCGGTAAGCCCTGTGCCGTCCTTCCAAGGGCCTTCGTCGTCTAACATCCTACCCCTACCCCAACCCGTGCGGGTCATCCTCCCCACAGCGCTCTTTGTTCTGGCCGTGTTCCTAGCATTCGTCATCTCCAACCGCATACGCCCCAGACGTCGACTAGTGGATGACATCGAGAGGCAACATGCGGAGATGGCGCAGCGCTCGCGGGAGGGCGTTGACGAGACGGATGCAGCATCGATCACGACGGTCGTGGGCCCGCCTCCCCCGGTGTACGCACCCAAGTCGTCTTCGCCCGAGCCTCCTCTGTATCGCTCGGCGGAGGACGTGAGCAATATTGGCCGTAGGCAAGGAGAGGGCGAGCCAGGGAGGACGGTGCACTCCACACAGCCACCACAGCAACAGGAAAACCCGGTACTCCCCCCCCAAAGTACGTACTAGCGATTCTGGCGTTCTCAGTGGACAGATGCTGAGTTGGGTTATACCATCAAGGCACGTCGGATTGAACGATCGAGATCTGGCGACACTCGCCAAGGAGCGCTATCACGTGCCATCACACACCCACGCACTTTTCTTTCACTTGTCACGAATCCCCCTGCAATCAACATCGGTATAATGCTCATGACGCCCTGCGCAGATGACTCTCTGTCCTCGGTCAAAGATGCCCCGCAGTCTCGCCCTTACCCCTGGTCGATCCCATTCTACAGACATCGGACTGGTGCCCTAGAGATCGACCAAGAAGGACGATCTACATTCGTGGATGATATGATCTGGAACTGTATTTTGTCGGACCTCCTAGCTTCTCGATACTGTTTTCGTTGTGCTTCTTTTTTCTTCTCGTCACTTCTTATTTTTGGGCAGTGGCCCATGGTGGATGTACATCACGCGCCGTATGCGCACACACTCCAGATCATTGAATACTGTCGTACTACCCACCGACCTTGCACCTCAAACTCACAAATTATGGGGGATACGGGGGGTTGGAACCGACGTTTCCAATGGTACAACTACACCAGCCGAGATTTTTGTACATGCACGATACGATTTACGATACTTGTCGCATTTCGTAGCATCTCTATACATAGTGCGATTGTAATTGTTTATCAAGATGACTGGCCAATTACACGAGTCATAGTATGGTGCAAGGTTGAGTTGTATCACAATAACTGCACGCCAGCATACCACCAATATCTCACGCTGCAGAATCGAGGACGATAGCACAAGCACACCAGTACCTTGTTTATTATTTTACTGCCACTCTACCTACCCCACCACCAGCTGCTGATAATGCCCCCAACCCAGCGAGACAGCGCGTTTGGAAGCTCAAGCTCGCACGTACTTGCAGCAATCCTATTTCTTTCCTCGTCGCCAGATGACATCAACGACGTGTATGTGCATCGTCGTACGATACAATTTATAAGTGGGCATCTCTACACTGTCATTCTTCTGCCCTCTTCTCCTTCTTCTCCTCGGTTGTTATCTATGGGGGATGTACACCACACACCCAGGTGTGCCAGTCGAGACTTTGATGCCATCCACCAGTCAGAAACGCCGTCTTCTGAACAACTCGTTGATCACCACGAGGAGATGGCAACCTGGCAGATCACGTACGTCCAGACGTGCTCATTGAGACCTGTCACGCTCCGAAAGATCATGATCATGATGATGTGTCCCAGGACGTCGACGGCGCCACCACGAGCACGCTGTGGACCCCCGCCTTCGTTGGATTGTTTTAGCTCAGAAAAACAACCCAACCAAGACGAGCATCTACATTTGCTGGGAAACACCTGAGGGAACCAATGAATATAACGTGGATGGGAGGCGACTGGTACATCGTTTACTCACGTTTACCCTGACGAGTTCTCACTGGCGTCTTTATTCTTGCGACTAGTCGAGGCAAGTAAGGCACACTACACAGTTCGATATAGTACTTACTCGATGTCTGCCAGGCGCTATGCGCGATAGGAACGTTTCCAACGATATGGATATACCAGACGATATTTCGTCCTGTGGGATTTGCACGTTAGTTCTGGGACAAGCGGGGTCGTACCCATGGAGAACGCCTTACCGATTCACCAATCGTCCTTGCATGTTAGGTCATCGGACATGTTATGTGACGAGTTCATCCGCAAGGTCGCATGGCGTGTAGCAGCAATGCGAATCAAGGTTGCTCGATACCGGTATGGCCAATACATGGCAGCCGAACGCATGCGAGCTCGAGCTTCCGAAATATGCTGTCTCACTGGGTTGGGGGGTGCGCCTCTAGCTCGTGGTGGGAAAGGTAGATTGGTAGAATACTGCGCACTCTTTTTTAAGGACAAGATAGAGTATACCTGATTCGGAGTCAAGATGGTGTTATTTGGCGCAATTCTTACATAACCGCCGTCGACTCGTTGTTACCAACTGCCCGCTAGGTTTGGGATTGGCATACGAGATGATATCTTCGACCTGTGCGTTGTGAAGTTGGAATTTTCTGCGCAAGTAAACATTGTGTAGGAACTGCGACAGGCTGGGACTTCAGCAGGATGCTTGAGTGCTAAGTACTGCTACCTTCGAAGGAACCCACGAGAACTTCCAAGTTATAGTCCAACGTTCCATGAACCTATAAACATCTTGTGGATCGTCCGCGAACTTATCGAAGCGCAGACATGCGGCTCATCATATGCACACGTACCCCACGACATATTCAATTCACATCAGACCATCCATTCCCATCCTCCATATCTTCAACATCACCGTTGCTTTCGAGTGTCTCCACGTTATCCTTGACCCACTCCACTTCCTCGTCATCCACACTGCAACCTTCTTGCACGTAGATCGATTCAGGGGGGAAACCTGCAGCTCACCTGTTTTGTGCCACCTCTCGGATTGTCTCCAGAAGTGCCAGAGACACGGAGAGCCTCCACCCGGGGGAGCTGGATGAAATTGTGCTCAGTCATGATGGACGTGCGAGGATTGCAGATAGATAAGACAAGGAGACACCCAACTGTTTGAGACACGGCGCTGAGCCGCCAAAAAGGGTGAAGTGCTTCTACAATTCAGGATTGGAAAAGCTGGAGAACCCCTCCTCTTCGCAGTGATACGAAAGCGTTCGGAGTTGGGAAGCAGGGGCAAAGGATGGATCAGAGGCGGCTGTGAGGAACGCATACATACATGGGCTCGTAGGACGAAGCTCCCACATGCATGGAGCATCACCAACGGACATGCGGAACTGCCTTCTTGGTCTGTCATGTCGATATCACCTCGAGGGGTGCCCATTCTTTCCTCGCTCTTTTTCCCGAGACCACTGGCGTGGGACTTGGTCCAGAATTACCTCGTTTTCCTCCTCACTCCCATTCTCCGAGGCACCGACCTCGAATATGCGAGAAAGAAGCTCGGGGGGAAGGTGATCGGTGATTCATGAATTGTCGCTCGGGGTTGTCCTGGAGGAGCTGACGATTCAGTTCTTCTGCGAACTGTGCCGGGCCTTGCACGATACCCATCTCCTAGCTCCCTGCCCAGTGAGTGGCATGCAAGACATACGAAAAGCGATATATTGCTCACCTCAGCCTAGTGAAAAACCCCACTACAACGAGGCAACCCGAAGCTGATGCACGAGGACGACGCACCCCTCCGCAGCGGTGGACCTACAGGTCTCGATATTTATTTTGCCCGTGTTGGGTAACTTGTAGTAAAGGTGCCCAATTATTTTGCCTCGAGAGGAAACGGCCAGATTGCACAGACCAACCGTACTCAGCTCGTGGCACGACTATCCCCACTTATGTATTCATTACGGTCCAACATCTTACACGAAAAACGGTCGCAAAATAAGTTTCAAAACAAAAAAAAATAGTCAAATATCAGTGTGTGAAAAACGAGCGAGTGCGGCGACCGTGGCGCAAAATAACAAAAAAGTACGTAGGAGGAGGGTCCGACCATCTTGAGCTTGAAAAGTGTGATCCGGTCCAAGGGTGTTACGTGAAACATGATTTGGCTAGGTAGCAAAGAGGATGACGGATGGAGGATAGGGTGGTGTCCACAGAACATGGGTCCATGGTCAGCACGAGACGAGTCAGACATGAGTATGCAAAACGAAACAAAGACCCGAGGGTGAACGTGGTCTTTTCTATACGCTGTTTACGGGCAACTCGATAGGGCAGGGCGCAGATCCTATTTGCGTGGACGCAGTGCTCGTCGAAGGCAAGCCTGCAATATCCATCGTCAACAGGAGCTCAAAGCTCACGCCTGTGTTTCCCAGCTTGGATTAGCACTTTGAATTGTATGCAGTATATGAGGGAAAACCTACCTGGCCTGACACCAGTCGTGTACGTTTGTGGGTTTTTGCACGCGTTGTACCACGCCAGCCAGGTAGGATCTGTATCATTGGGTGCGATGTACGAGAAGTTGAGAGGGATTTGGATGACGGGGAAGGTTTTCGCAGGGAGGGTTGCTTTCCCAAAGTATCCCGTTCCGATTTGCATGTTCGTGGAGGGATACCATACTTGAGCGTCGATGTGGTTGAAAGTTAGAGGAATGATGTTGCTCGTCGTGTCAACTTGGATGTCGGCGAAAGCAGGGAAAGAAAAGTTAGCTGGGTAACGTGAGAACTCTGTGGGTATTGATGCATTGAAGTCGCCAGTGGCGGCAACAAGCGGGGTACCGCTGTTGAAAGAAAGTGCAGGGACTCGAGGGATGGTGATGGCGAGGATGATCGCGGCGCTATGGAGTGCGACAATTCCATCAGCACCAATATGGACAACAAATGGGATGTGAATATACTGACATCCCACACCAAGCAAAGATAGAGAAAACAAGGAACTTCTTGGTGAACCATTTAGTACCGCAAAGACCTGTTTCCCCGCGATTCCAGGCTCTCCACTTGGCATAACGTTCCTCATTCTTGAGCTCTCTTCTGCCTGATCTGGTCATTTGTTTCATCTCTGCACGCTGCCATTCAGGCCCGAGGGCAGGGACTGTCACGAGTTCGACAGGCGCAAGCGTGCTATCATTATCAGCTTCCCCATTACCGGCAACGGTCGGCATCCCAACTGGTATCTGGTGGTAACTTTTTTTTTCGCCACGAAAGCCCTGATCGTTACGCACAGCTACAGCCGGGTTCGAAACGGACGAACTTACGAGTTATCCTGATGCTGCCCGACACCGAACGCAGAGCTATACCTCGGGCCCATATTATTGAAATCCGCAAAAACGTCCCAGGCCTCTGGAGGACCAGGAGCCTCTTCTTCCTCGTCACGACCACCTTTCAATGGCTCTTGTCTCCCAGCGTCAAAAAACGACGAAGCGTTATACCCGGCTGACTGGCCGTTCAGCAGATCGTGGGACGCGCGAGACTGACGGTCGGCATAGAAGGATGACTGAGACTCTGCGCGGGGCCGCGCTGCACCTCGAGGATATTGGCTGCCAGGAGGCGGTTCGGGCACGTCGTTGAGGACGTCTATCGACCTTCGTGCACCGTAGAAGGAAGAGACTGTGGATTTCCTGTCGTAGTCCATTATGAGGCTCCCGATGATGAGGAGAAGAAGATGTGAAATGGAGAAGGAACGAGAAGGTTGTGGTGAGAAGCGAAGTTGCAGGTAGTAGGGTTAGGTGTACACTTGGTTTAGGGTTAGGGTTTGTTGCAAGTTGGACCAGCCCTAGGTCGCAGACTAGCATAGGGCATTGCGAAACTTATAGATCTGCAGCAAGCAGACGTTGTATCTTCTACTTTCGTTGGACAGCATGGTAAAGATACAATTATCTGATCCGGTGCTCATGCATTCGCACTTTGTCTCCCTTCTCGAACTCAGTTACGCCCCCACCCATAGGTTTAACTTCCCCTGCAGCCTCCTACCCGAGAGTCTGTGTGTGACTTTCGAGTGCCTGCGAAATGAATTGTTCGACACGATCACTGAGCAATTTGGCTTTGGAGAGCCTTGTCGTCTGATCTGATAATCCGGTGGTAGTTCCTGCGTGCCAAAGTATCTGATACCCTTGTTCATGCAAGGCCGTCCTCTCCAACCGCATATGGGTGGCACAGGCTTGTCTGCCCCTCCGCAGAACTCCCTGAAATGGTTAGTCGGGCAGGTGGAGTTGGACACGATGCACAAAATCATAAGCCGGTGGTGCCCCGAAGACCCTGACGAAATCCTCATTTCCTAAGCAGTATGCTGTACAGGCTATTATCATTAATATTATGGGCGTCATGGTCGATTCTGCGTGATCTTCAGATGCTGGGGGCGGGGTTCCCAGAAAGACTTTATGATAGTATTACGAACGATTGTGACGCATGCACATGTATGGTGGCGTTCGCGTGTGGCTGGCCAGTAAGTTGGGTCATCAGTACCAAGTGCGGTTCTATTCTGATTAATCGAGACCATTGAAACGCACCCCAGGTCCTTCCTCCGCTTCTTCCTAGGAGAGGTCCACACGACGGGGACGTGGCGCATTTGACAACGATTGGCTGGGCTCATCGACTTGGCAGCCTGCAGTGGTGAGTGTGCGTGCTGTATGATTCGTGATAGGCGAGTGCCGGGACCGTTCTCCTCGCAAGTCGGCTTGTCGTACATGATGAATTGGATAGGCAAGCAAACTTATATAAGCTTTATCACGTGACACGCACGCACTGATCACGGTGCTGGTGATTAATCGCTCGTTTTCTAGACCATTTCCATTTCACCGCAATCCTGTTTTCACGCAGCCGCATACTTACAAAAGCCCTCCGGGCATTTCCACTACCAGCAGCCTCAGCCAGTCTACTCGCTCTCAAACACGAACCACCACGACCAAAGAACTTCATGGCACCTCTAACAAATGGCACCATCCCAAGAAGCACCAAGATGCATTCTAAAGTGGTGCGCTCTTCCTGAGATGTTGCTCCGTATGTATCCGTTCAACTGATACACCCATGTACAGGTCATCATTGGCTCTGGGCCCGCTGGACACACAGCAGCCGTCTACCTCGCCAGAGCCAACCTCAACCCCGTCCTCTTTGAAGGATTCATGGCCAACGGTTTCGCACCCGGTGGCCAACTTACCACGACGACAGATGGTAAGCCTCACATGGCACCACGATTCCACGTATAACAATTTACACACCCATCATCTATCTAGTCGAGAACTACCCGGGTTTTCCCACCGGAATCATGGGCCCCGAACTGATGGAGAAATTTCGCGAACAGTCGATACGGTTCGGAACGCAGGTTATCACAGAGACCGTATCCAAGATCGACTTGTCCGCACGTCCTTTCCGGTACTGGCGCGAAGGTCAGGAGGGGGACGAACCAGAGACGGCGGACTCTGTCATCATCGCGACAGGCGCGAGTGCTAAACGACTCGGACTCAAGGGCGAAGATATGTATTGGCAGAGCGGGATTAGTGCCTGTGCTGTGTGTGATGGTGCGGTTCCTATCTTCAGGTGATATCTCTTGTGTTTCTTTCGTCCGTGCTTCGTTCGAGGGCTTACGCGATGGCGATGTCGTAGGAATAAACCTCTCGCTGTCATTGGTGGTGGAGACTCTGCGGCCGAGGAAGCAACTTGTAAGCATTGGAACCACCGCGTCTCAGCAAGGTCATCATGTCCTCAATCCCACTCTTCTCCCCTTGTAGACCTCACAAAGTACGGCTCGCACGTATACGTCCTCGTCCGTAGGAGCGAACTCCGCGCCTCAAAAATAATGGCAAAACGACTGATGAACAACCCAAAGATCGTAAGTCTCGCGCACTCTTTCGAATGGATACCTAACATCCATCCACCTCCACAGACCATCCTCTGGAACACGGTCGCAACCGAGTGTCAGGGCGACGGCGACCTCCTCAACAACCTCCGCATCAAAAATGTGCTCACGCAAGAAGAGAAAGATCTCCCCGTCAACGGTCCCTTCTACGCCATCGGCCACGAGCCCGCCACCGCCATCGTGCGGAGTCAGCTACAGACGGACGAAGACGGGTACATCGTCACTGTACCCGGGACGACGCAGACGAGCGTGAAAGCTGTCTTTGCAGCTGGTGACGTTCAAGACAAACGGTATAGACAGGCTATTACGAGCGCTGGGAGTGGGTGTATGGCTGCGCTGGAGGTCGAGAGGTTGCTCGCGGAGGAGGAAGAAGGTACCGATTGCGAGCTAGCCAACTTTTTCTTTTTTCTTTTTTCTTTGATGTGAAAGCATTTTCTCTCGTTTCGTATACCATTGAATAGAGGCGAAACTCCCCTCTGGTATTCGTGACTTCGGAGAGCCGTTTATTCATATACTATCGTTGGGCTCATCCCTCACTCTCATGTTTGACGGTACAAATTGAAATAAATTCAATACAAGAACAGTTTTTTGCAATACAACTCCTACCCCAAC